>RJWH01003125.1:89265-176041 GCA_004363575.1 Solenodon paradoxus | reverse complement strand
GGTGCGCCCACTCTGGCCTGTGAGCGTGGGGGCAGCCTTCCAGCCCGCTGGCCTCCGCCACTTCCCAAGAACCTGGGTGTCAAGCAGTCCCTGCCAGGCACTGTGGCCGGCAGTGTCCTCTGGCTTAGTGTCTTGACATTCCTGGGGGCGGCGGTGCCCACGTGCCGTGGCGATGGTGGCCTGAGAGAAGGACGTCTGGCCTGCCCTGTGGAGAGGGCACGGAGTGGGGATGGGCTATGATGGCGGTGGGGTCCGAGACATGGAGGACAGGGCGGGGAAGGCTGCTGCCCAGTGGGCCCCAGGTGTTGCGCCGTGGGCAGGCCCGGGAAGCCTGGCTGGGTTGTGGCTTGTGTGACCCTGCGGGTTGCTCTGCGCACCTGACAGGTGGGTCAGAGACTTCCGTGACCTCAGCAGCTGCTTTGCGCTGGGCTGGTGGCTTTTAATAGTGTCCCGGGGATCACCGGCCAGTGAGGGGACCCCTCCTTGGACCTGGTCTTCCTGAGAGGGGCAGAATTCCTCCATGCACCCAGCAGCCCCCTTCCACCTGACCCTTTTCCACACTGACCCTGGGAAGCCCTGTCCTGAGCTGAGTCCCAGGCAGTTCTCGACAGTGTTCCAGTGTGGACTGCCTCTGGGAACCGCCTCTAGGGACACCTGCCTGAGCTTGCCTCAAACATACCGTCCACCTTCCAGCCACAGACCCTAACTCCAGTCGGCTCTGGGCCCAGGGCCGAGGGCCCACTGCCGTGCGTCCCGATGAGGCTGACTTACACACAGCTCTTCCTGTGCTGCGGTTGCTTCTGGTGGACACAGAAAAAGCAAGAAGTTGTGATTCCTGAAGCAGGCAGGTGGGCGGCTGGGAGGACCCTGCGGGCGCCCACTCCAAGCCGGGTGAGGCTTTGCAGCTCCATGGCCCTGGGGGTAAGTAGCAAGCTGGCGGGCAGACACAGCCCTGAGACTCAGGATGTCCTCACAGCTCCCTGCTGGGGAGAGGGGTGTTTAGGAAAACAAAGGATCCATTGCAATAGCTGTGTGTGTTTTCCTGGGGTGATGTTTTCGTCCATCATTCATTAAACAAACAATGCCAGTGGGAGTCATTCATCCCCCACAGACATGTGATGGCGGTGAGGCGAGGGCACAGGGGAGCCTTTGGGTGGGAGGGTGGGTGGGAAGGTGCCCCTTCTCAGGAAGGGGAGGCCAAGGCCTCCTGGGCAGATGTGGGGGTGACCCCATTCATTAACGAGTTCCCACTAGGAATTAGAACACGTCACTCAGTGCCCACGTTTCTGATGTGACAAAAACAAACCTGACATTGTCTCTAGAGATGTAGGAACTCTGTGGGAGGAGCGTGTGGGCAGGAGCCCGGAGAGCAGTGCTTGGCAGTGGCTTGCCTGGGCCTCCAGATCTGGTGGCATGTCTCGTGCCCCACCTGGGTGCACAGTGCTGCCGGGGCGAGGGGACAGCGTGGGCGGCCCCACTGGGCGCAGCCCACTGCTCCAGGGCCAGCACCACTGGATGGAAGACCCTCCAGGCAGGGTCTGCAGCTCTTCCCACAAGTTCTCCTTCAGCACCCCGGGGTTTGAGCAGCTCCCCAGGTCTGGCTGGACCCTGCTTCATGGTGGGAGGCCCCAGTCCGGCCTGGCCCAGGCAGTGCTCACAGCACTGGCAGTTGGGGTTGGCAGGTGGGTACGAGGTGGGTGGTAGAGGGGCAGGGCAGCAGCCCAGCAACTCTGCCAAGGGCCCCACCCTGTGTCCTTGCCTGAGTGTGTGGCCTCTGGGGCTGGCCTGCCCTGCTGATCCTTGATGAGTGGACCTGCTGAGGGGCAGCCTGAGCAGGACGCTGCTTGACAGGAATAGCACAGGAGAGGCCGCAGTGCACTGCCATCCTCTCCAGGCCTGGCCCCGAGGCTCAGTGCTGCCACCCTCAGGCCTCTCCTTAACCTACGGGCCAGGTTGGGCCTAAGAGCTGAGAGCCCAGCTCTGGTGGTGGGGTGGGGCCTGGGCCCCTGAGGTCCCGCCCAGGCTCGGCAGGGACAGCCCACTAGGTGGGTTTTCTTTCACCTGGGTTGGGATCTGGTGGGGATGAGGCGACAGCCGGTCATTGTGGAAGCTGGAGAGAGCAGGAGCGGGAGAGACAGCCGCCCACTCAACTACTCACTGATAGGGGTGGGTGACAAGCGGACAGGCTTCTGCGAGGGAACCACTCACAGGAGACACTGGGCAGGGAAGGAGCCAGCTGCTGCAGCCTGGGTGTCGAGAAGCCATCCTGAGTCTTGGGGACCGTAGGCTTGAGGCCACAGCTCTGGGGCACGGTGCTGCTCGCTCTTTGGGGTCTGGCCTGCCCGCTGTAGAGGGACACACCTGCAGCCAGGGCCCTGGGTGCAGAGTGTACTCTGCCAGGTAGGGTCCATTCTGGGACTCTAGCACCTGCTCCTGCAAATCTGGGTTCCTGAGGGCATCTGTGACCCACTCTCTGGGTTCAAGGTCAGGCTGGAGGTCAAGCTGTCCACCTGCTCCGTTAAGCTCTGCAATCTCTCTTCCAGGTCTTCGGTGCTGGAGGGCGCCCTCACACAAGAAAACCCGCACCATGAAGAGGATTGGGAGTGGGGTTTGAGGAGGACACTGTCTGGGAAACCGAACACTCCAGTCAGAGACGGGTGTGTGTTATTACTGCAATGTTTTTCTTTAAGTAAAAGCAATTTGCAGGCAGGGAAGAAGGTGAGCAGGCAAACAGGCGGGAAGAGGGAGAAGAAACATTTTTATTTAGTTGTTCATCTTGGTGGTGTCCCACCCCAATCCCATGTACGTAGACTGCACTCATTGGGAGGCAGCAGACCTAACCACTAATCCACTAGGGTGTGCCAATTATGTAAACCTTTTCTTTTTTTTAAAGGAAAGGTGCAGACAGGAACGAAGGTGAGCAGAGGCAGGCAGGCAGGCAGGCAGGCAGGCAGAGGAGGAAGCAGCATTTTATTTTTATCTCCTTCTTGGTTGTTCCTGGCGCTGGGACAGGAACCTGGCCCTCGGGGTGCACGTGAGCTGCTGAACCTCTACTCCATCCGGGCTCACCCAGGCGCCTAAACCCTAGCGCAGCCAGCAACACTCCTTCAATGAAGCCAACTTAAATGAAGCTCACTCTTTAAATGTGGAGTTTTAGCTCGGTTTTTTGGTTTTTTTTTCTACATTGAAGTATGTAAGCTTACAGAATGTTTGTAGTAGGGCCTGTGGCCAGCTGTGTGTGGGCCAGACTTAGTGCCCACTATGGTCCCTCTTTTCCAGGGAAGGCCTGCCCGGGTGGCTGTGGCTCGTGCACTTTGTACTAGTCCACAGCGACCCTGGTGACAGCTCCTGGGGGGCACCTGGCTATTGGTGGGAAATTCATTTGTTTTTTCTCTTCATTTGTGAAGCAAAATGCCAGAATTCTGAATATTTATCCCTGTCTTTATTCAGGCTTAAAATGGTTTTCAGCGTAGTGGGGAAAGTCACTCCACATAATTCAAGGAACTCAACTACGACCCTCAGGAAAGAGTGCAGGAACTCGGAAGATGGCCCCGGAAGCGAATTTTGCTAACTGCCCCTCCACCTTCGTGCCTCCGCAGCTCTGCAGTCAGTGCTTCGTTCTCATCCACAGCGCAGAACTCTGAGTGCCTCTGGGTAGTTACGCAGCGCAGAGCCGGCCTGGCGACTCTCCGTCGCTCCGTTTCCGGGCAGCTGCACCCGGTGTGTCCGCCTCGCCTTACCCTCTGGCCCAGACGGCCGCACTGCAGGGTCCGGCACCTTCCGGAGGTTCCCGGGTCTCTGAGCGCCGGAGGGGCGCCTCCTCCAGCCCACTCCGCGGACACGCTGCGACGCCGACGGCGCCTCGGTCACTACCGGGTGACGGCAGAATGGCCCTTCTCCGCACGCGTCTTCGCCCCGGGGTTGCTAAATTGACGCAGAGCGTTGCAGAGCAGGCTGCTCTCCGTCCGCCCTCGTTCCTCTGTCCTGGGCGGGTCCAGCTGCCTCTGTCCCAGAAGCGGCCACGAGGCTCGCGAGGTTTCAAGGCTGGGCGGCCGCCGGCCGGGAGGCAGGGCCCTCTGCCCTAGGGAGCGCGCCTCCAAGGACGCCCTCGGGGTGCGGGACAGCCGCCGCCGCGCATGGAAGCCCGTCGGCGCGACCGTGGTTTAAGCGGACTTCCAAGCGGAAGTGACGCACGAGGGCGCGCACGTCACCCACCCGTCCGTTTTGTCCCTGGCCGGGTCCCATACCCCAGAGCCCGGCGCCTCTCCCGGCACCAGAGCCGCTCGGCGCCGGCTCGGTGACGTCACGCGAGCGCGGCCAATCCGAGGGCCGCGGGCGGTGCGACCCTCACGCGCTTCCGTCGCCCGTGAGGAAGGGGCGTGTCGCGCCTGCGCTCCGCCCCTGACCGCCGGCTCGCGGCGCGTGGCGGCTGCTCCGGGCCCCGCGTGCGCGCTCGGCCGTGAGTCCCAGCGGCTGCGGCGGCGCGGGCGCTCGCGGGCCATGTCGTGGCTCTTCGGCATCAAGGGCTCCAAGGGCGAGGGCGCGGGGCCGCCGCTGTCCTTGCCGCCCGCGCCCCCGGGGGCGGAGGGCGGAGGGGATCGCGGCGCGGAGGACCGGCCGGCGCCCAAGGACAAATGGAGCAACTTTGACCCGACGGGCCTGGAGCGCGCGGCCAGGGCGGCGCGGGAACTGGAGCACTCGCGTGAGTGCAGCGGGGCCGGCAGGGCGGCCCGGGCCTTGGGTGGGGCCCCGGGGCCCCGTGTCGGGCGGGGAGACTCCCTGGGAGTAGAGCCGCGGGAGCGGGGTGCGCGCGAGGAGGCGCGGGGTCCCGTCGGGTCCCGTCGGTCCCGTCGCCCGCTGGCACCTGCCCAGCTGTCACGCGTCCTCCGGTGAGAACATCTGCAGAGGTGACTTGCAGGTCGCAGGTAGCGGGTGCAGGAGCTCTGCTGCCTCCACGTGGCGCGGCCGAGGCTGGCGGGCAGGGACCCCTTCGTGTGGCGCTGCTAGGGTTTTCCACTTCAGAAGGGGCACACACTTGAGGGACGCTGGCCTCATCCTAGCAGATTTGCACTTTTTGTTGGCGAACGGTAGTGTTCAGATCCGTGAAGCAACAGGTGGGCGAGTCACCCCGGCCTGATGACCTTCCCCACCCAGGACCCTCAAGGCTGCAGGACTCCCCATACTAGCGTCAAACCCACCCTTGGTGTCCAACTTTCATTTCTTCCGTGTCTTTGACCCCTTTTCTCAGATGTAGTGTTGTGTTTAAGAGTCTGGAATGTAGAAGATGCTGAATAAATGTTGATCCAACGAATAGAGTGTTTCACGAGTGTGTATTCAGGCAGAGGTGCCTTTTTCCAAAGGAGACTCCAGAGAGGTTGGGGAAATAAGTCGAAGCAGAATCCTCCTGTTTGAGAAGAACGAGGCCTGGTACTTTGTCTCAGTCCCCAGGCGCTTACTACAGGAACATCCTGGGCAAAGGTGTCTGGGCCTGACCTGCCTCAGACCACCAGAGAGACATTCAGAGCATTTAGGTATCTGGGCCCAGACCTAGGATGGCCCGTCTCCTCAGGCCCAGCCAGAACACCCCCAGCCTGGACTGCACTGTGTCATTTGCTCAATAATTTGCTCAAAACCCTGAAGCTGGGTTTTGGGCTTTACATGGCTGTGCACCAGCTGCCGGCTTCGCATCTGAACCACCAGAGTGTGCTGAGCGGCTTTTAATGATCAGATTAGTTCCAAAGTCCTGAGTTTCAAGGCACCTCAGGCTACAACAGACTTTTGACACCTGACTTAATTTGTTAAGGGCTTGGTTCTGCCCCGGGGCCCATGTGGAAGCTTTGCCCACTAACCATGCCGGGAATTTCAAAGTGTTCCTGCCTTTGGAAACTGAATCCTGACAGCACGCCCAGTGCAGTTACATAGGCCTGTTTGATGAGCGTCGGGTGTGTCCACAGGAGCATAGAAGGGCTCCCCCCACCTGCTGCCCCTACTTCTGAATTGCTCCCAAGTCCCCTGCCCTGCCAACATCAGACACCCTCTGGAGTCCCCAGGTGTTATCTCCTCCTCCAGGTGCGGGCCCCACAGCAGTCTGCCCCACCCATGCGTGCACTCTACTTCATTTCCTCCCTCCCTGAGGGTCAGTGGCAGAGGTTTCACCCCATCTGCTGCCCCTCCTCCCTGTCCTCAGACCCTTCGCCCCAGGGTGCTGTTTCTGCCAGCCCGTCTTTCCCAGTGCGTCCAGTTCACAGGCCCCTGGTCACCCAGACGGCCTGGCCAGGTAGTAGGTCATGCTGTAGTCGGCCTGCTCTTGTCTGACAACCCCTGCAGGCAAGGTGGAGCTGTCACCAGTCACGCCATGCAGTGTGGCTGCCTTGTGTGTTCCTGAGGGCCTGGTCTGGTGCCTCAGCAAAGCATCCAACCCATGTGCTTTACAGCTCAAAGGCGCTGCCTTGTCTGTCGTTCTGGTACCACTGGCTCAGGTTTTGGAATGCAGGCCTCCTGGTGCAGGGGACTTTCAGGGCACCGGGTCGCAGTTTTTGGTGCTGAACCCTGGCGGTGGCCCGGGGTTACAGGCTCCGTGCTCAGCACTTTGCCACTGCGTCCCTCCAGTCAGTGGAGAGGGTACAGTGCTGTTCAGGGGGGCGCTCAGCTTCGCCTGGCGTGCCAGTCATGTTGGGCAGCTGGGACGGTCTCCGTGTGTTGACCTGTCACACCCACTTTTCTGTCGAGGGACCAGCATAGGGAGTCAGTGTGCTCGCCACTCCCTCACGGTCAGAGTTGACTGTTAAGAGGGCACCCCTGGCCCCATGGCTTCCCAAGCTCACCGGTGGCAGTCTGGGCCCCTGCTCTTTTGTGCTAACTCCCTCCAGTCTCCAGCACCCAAGGGGCAGCCTTGCAGTGGGGCTCCGGGAGGCGGGGTGGCCCGAAGCTGGCCACACTGCCACAGCAGGCTGCCAGGTGCCGCCGTTCCCCTTGGAACATGGGACAAGCTCGCAGTGTCCATTTAAACTTCAAGAAAAGCCATCTTAGTAGGTGTTATGTTCTAGATGACCTTTTGCTGCAGTTTGGGCGTGACTGGGCCTAGGGTCTGCAGCTTACTTGAAAGCTTAAAGTAAGCTGGAGCACGGTTGGTGGCCTAGTGGTCTAGCGCACCCCGGGCACAGCCCACAGACATCCCCAGATCCTGGGTTCAAGACCTGGAGCGGGGGGAGCAGCCAGTGTGAACAGCTGAAGTAAACTAGGTGCAGCTTCCTCCCCTCTTCCTCCCTGCCTGTCCGCCTTCACTCCTGCTGCACCTCTCCTCTAGAAGACAGTCAGCTGATCGTGAGGGGTAGGAGGATGGATAGTGGTGAGCGGGGGCAGCCTTGAGGACGGGGAGGTGGCCTCACACGGTTCCCTGCCTTTGCCCTCTTCTGTGTGCCTTGTCTTGCTCCCCCGTCAGAACAGCAGGTCTCGGCAGCTGAGGCGACGCCGCGAGGATGGGCGCTCTAGCCCGTTTCATGGGGCCTGACCGCCAAGCTCACCTCTTCTCTCACCCGCTGGGACAGCCTTATTTTTGCATTTTCTTTTGTTTTTATTTTTTAAAGGGAGGAAGAAGCATGTGTATTTAGTTGTTTGCTCTTGGTTATTCACCCTGGGCCCGGGTCTCCACCCACGTCCTTGGGCTGCACGTCTCAGCCCCTAACGCACAAGGGTGCGCTCCTGATAGAGCCCTGGGCGGGATGGTCTGCGGCACTGGGGTTCTCTTGGGGAGGGGGTGTGGTGCTGGGGAGGGCCATGGCCTTTGGCCAGAGGGTTGCCGAGCAAACTGAGCAGGGGCCCGGGTCACATGTGTCCTTGGGGTTGAAGCCAGCCGTGGTCTCCCTGCACCCTGGGGCAGTGCGTCTTCACGCTTCTCCGCCCACCCCCAGGGCACGCCAAGGAGGCGCTGAGTCTGGCGCAGATGCAGGAGCAGACACTGCAGCTGGAGCAGCAGTCCAAGCTCAAGGTGAGGGGCGGTGCTGTGGAGTGGCTGGTCTCCCCCACATTGGCTTTCCAACCCTGTTAGCACGCAAAGGGGAGTGGGCGGCTGGGGTCCCTGCAGCGGGGCCCTCGCGGGCCAGGGGAGGTAGGACTATGGATTTGGAGCAGACTCGCACCGCGTTTGCTGTTTCGTGCCCCGACCTGAGCCGCAGCAGCCTAGGAGGCTGTGCGAGCCCGAGGAGACCCCAGTGTCGGGACGGTAATGCAGTATCCCAGCGGCCTTCTGCTCCTTGGGTCCCTTCTCCTGTCCTTCTCTGCCAGTGGTCTGGCCCTCCTGGACCTTGGTTTGCGCACAGCCCTGAGCCCCTGGGGTGCATCTGGGCTGCGTTTCCCGGCAACGGCTGGATGCTGCACACAGCCCCTTCCAGGCTGTGGGACACTGAGGAGCAGGGCCCTCCCAGGTCTGGCCTGCAGCAGCGGTGCATCCTGTCCTAGGAGTACGAGGCTGCTGTGGAACAGCTGCGGAGCGAGCAGATCCGCGTGCAGGCTGAGGAGAGGAGGAAGACCCTGAGCGAGGAGACGCGGCAGCACCAGGCGGTAAGGGCCCCCTGGCTGCTTGACGCCAAGCCCAGGGACCAGCATGGGGCGCTGTGGCCGGTCTAGCTTTGTCACTAACCCCTCAGGCCCTGGCTGGAAGCCACAGATTGCCTCGGTGCCAAGCGTGCCAGGCGGCCGTGTCTGTGCCCCGCAACACGGGGGTGAGGGTGACACCCGACCGCAGCGCACCCAGGTCCAGGTGCTGGTTTCTGGCCTGTCCCCCAGCGTCTCCAGCTGTGCGGTGCTCATGCTGTCTCCCTCCCCAGAGGGCCCAGTACCAGGACAAGCTTGCCCGGCAGCGCTACGAGGATCAACTGAAGCAGCAGGTGAGCCCACCCACCGTGGGCCCGGCCTCCCCTGGGCAGGTCCAGGCAGCTGATGGCACCGGGACACACGGGCACATGTGCTGCAGGCTCTGGTGGCCGCGCGGATCATGGGGTTTCTGACCTTCGTGCCTGTCATGGGCATTGCCTCTTTGACAGCCAGCAGGCCTGCAGAGCAGTGCTGAGCAAGCGCTGCCATCCACGCGGGCCTGCTGGGCTGCAGAGCAGCAGCAGGGGTGGCGGGCGTGGGTCGGTGTCTCCTGACTTGGAAAGCTTGCTTTCTCCTGTGACTCGCCAGCAACTCATCAACGAGGAGAACCTGAGGAAGCAGGAGGAGTCGGTGCAGAAGCAGGAGGCCATGCGCAGAGGTGGGCGGGAAGCTCCGGGCTGCAGGGCCCTGTCCTTGAGCAGCGAGCCTTGGCGGGTGCGGGTGCTCGCCTGCGCGGAACTTCCGCCCCCACCGGCGTGGACTCTGCGTGCTTCCTGGGGGTGGGCCCTCTGGCTCGGCTGCAGATCAGTGTCCTCCCTGGTCCCTGGGGAGGCCTGCCTGGGGCCCGGGGCTCTGACTTCAGGAGCCAGCGGGGCGGTCCGAACGCAGCGACCCACCGAGTGCGCCCCTGCCCGCAGCCACGGTGGAGCGCGAGATGGAGCTGCGGCACAAGAGCGAGATGATGCGTGTGGAGGCTGAGGCACGCGCCCGGGCCCAGGCCGAGCGCGAGAATGCGGACATCATCCGCGAGCAGATCCGCCTGAAGGCCGCCGAGCACCGCCAGACCATCCTGGAGTCCATCAGGTGCGTGTGTGTGCGGAGCTGCCTCCGTGAGCCGGCCTTTCTGCTGCCTTTCTTCCCTGGTCACGTTGTCACCTTCCCTGCAGGACGGCTGGCACCCTCTTTGGTGAAGGATTCCATGCCTTTGTCACCGACTGGGACAAAGTGACAGCCACGGTAAACGCCACTGCCCATCTTCTGCTGGGTCCGTGTTGGGCGCTGAAGCCTTGTCCCCTGTTTCATGCTGGCATGACGGGTGCCCAGGGCTGCAGTGTGCTGAGCTAGCCCGTCCTGGACCTGCTGGCGCCGGGCCCCTTCATTGGTCCCAGTCCAGTTCACGGGTGGGTGTGGATGTGCCGCTCAGGTCGGGCGCTTGGAGGCAGTCAGCCCCGCCCTGCAGCATCCGCTCCGCTTTGAGCTGCAGGATGGAAGTTGAAACGACAAAGGGAGCTCTGCCACCTGGAGGCCAGTGGGGCAGGTGGCGCCTTTCACCAGTGCGCCTGGGCCCGCCGCCCCTCCTTGACGAGTGGGCAGGCCCCATGTGGCGGGGAGACCTGAGAGAGGGCCCTGCACTGCCCCGTGCTGGGGAAGCAGGGTGGCCCAGGGCCCTCTGCTGGGACACCGCTGGTACCCCTTAGAGGGCCGACCTGCTGCCGAACCGGCACTGAGGTTGTAAATGGACCTGGGCGGGACCAGGAGGCTGGTGCCCGCGCGGCTCTCTCCAGGTCACAGCCCCTTTCCTGCCTTTGGCTTTGCAACACTTGCTGTGAAGCGCACTGTTCTCACCTACTGTGAACGTGGCCTGTGCTCGGGTGTGCTGCCTGCCGCCACGGCCTGCGGGGCCGTGTGCCGAGGGTGCCAGCTTCCGCTGTGGTTGAGCCTCGTCGCGACCCTGCTGTGGCCAGTCGGGTGGGAGAATCCCGGGCTGTCCCTTCACCTGTGCTGAGCAGAGTGTCCCTGGCAGCTGCTGAGGGTGGGCTGTCCTTCGTGACGACTCCTAGAGGCCTCTGCTGTGGACACAGCCTAGTCGTGCTCGGGTCCCACTCCGTTCCCAGAGCTCTGCTGCAGCTCGGCCCCCTGCTTTTCATTCTTTCCTCCGAGAGGACGGAAGCAGGCAGGGGCAGAGGCCAGCAGGTAGGCGGCAAGAAGAGATGGGGACAAGCACCTTATCAGTCTGGTCGTCCACAGTGGGGATTCCCTCCAGGGTGTGCCCCCAGGTTTTTGAGTTGGGGCATCTGCAACAGGCATTTGGTTACTCTGTCTGCTGTGTCATTTTGAGAACTGTCTGTCCTGGCTGTGGGGTGGAGACTGCACATAAGCCCGTGTCAGCACAGGACAGGACAGGCAGGTGGCAGCACTGTGCATCTCCCTGTCCTGCCCCAGGTGGCTGGGCTGACGCTGCTGGCAGTCGGGGTCTACTCCGCCAAGAACGCCACATCCGTTGCCGGGCGGTACGTCGAAGCCCGCCTGGGGAAGCCGTCCCTGGTGAGGGAGACCTCCCGGGTCTCGGTGCTGGAGGTGCTGAGACACCCCTTGCAGGTAACCATGCCCAGGACGGGCCTGCCCCGCACCGCCATGCGCCCGGGCTGCCGCTTGGGTGCCGGCCTGGGAACTGCATCAGCACTGCGGGGGTCCCCAGCTGCTCACTCCCGTCTGTTGAGGTGACTCTGAGTGTTACAGACTAGGGGTCTCCTGCAAGAGTGGTTGCTAGAGGCGGAGTGCTGTCAGCTGCCCTCCGTGGGCTGCGGGGCCGGTCCCTCGGTGCAGCGTCCTCGCAAGCCATGTGCTCTGCGGCCAAGGACACAGACGCGGGGAGCCTGCGGCAGCCCCGTCTGCAGCTGCGCGCCCCGCGGCACCTGACTGTCTCTTCCCCGCAGGCTGGCAGGCGGCTCCTCAGCACGCCCCAGGACGCGTTAGAGGGCGTCGTCCTCAGTGTAAGTCGGTGGCGCTGGGGTCGGTGGGCGCTGCCCTGGTGAGGCCGTGGCATTGCTGGCGTAGGAGCGCCAGGCGGGGAAGCTTGTGCTGAGCCAGGTGCCCCCGGGGAGCAGACCACGCCAGCGTGTCCCGCGCACTGCCGTGTCCCCCCAGCCCAGCCTGGAGGCGCGAGTGCGGGACATCGCCATTGCCACGAAGAATGCCAGGAAGAACAGGAGCCTGTACAGGAACGTGCTGATGTACGGGCCGCCCGGGACCGGGAAGACGCTCTTCGCCAAGGTGAGTGAGCTCTGGGGCGGGGGCTGAGCCCGGCCCGGGACAGTGGGGGCCGGGGGACGCTGACGAGGCCTTGATGGGAGGGCATGGCCGCCTTTTCTCACCAGAAACTGGCGCTGCATTCGGGCATGGACTACGCCATCATGACGGGCGGGGACGTGGCCCCCATGGGCCGGGACGGTGTGACCGCCGTGCACAAAGTCTTCGACTGGGCCAACACCAGCCGGCGCGGGTGAGCCAGCTCCACCGGGCGGGCCTGGGGGCAGAGCACACGAGCACGCATGGCCTCTGGGAAGGGGCATGACGTCCTGGCCACCTGTCTGGGCACACGCAGCGGGTGCAGCCTCTGCTGCCTGGCCAGCCGCCTCTGGAGCTCTGTCCCTCAGGACCCCGAGGACACCGTCGCGGCAGCCTGTGTCCTCCCGCAGCCCGTGCTCTGGGCCTGAGCGTCTCTGAGACTTGGCTGCAGCCCATCAGGTGCCCTGTGTTGCGTGGTCACCTTCTGTGATGCTGACCCGGGCACACCCTGTCTGAGGCCAAGGCCCAGGGTCCCAGAGCTAGCGGAGGGCTCTGGGGGGGGGGGGGGGGTCCTGGGTTTCGGGGTCAGCAGATGGGTGGCTGCCCTGGGTCCTGCCCAACATGGCCCTCCCCTCCAGCCTCCTGCTCTTCGTAGATGAAGCAGACGCCTTCCTCAGGAAGAGAGCCACGGTGAGTGTCGCGGGCGCCTCCAGTGGGCGGCCCTGTGACTTCCGACTGCTCTTCCCTGGAGGGTGGTGGGTCCCTCCGCCAAGGTCCATGCTGACCCCGTCCTGGCGACGCCTCACGCGTGTTGTGTTTGAAAGCAGCAGTCATACCGCTGCATGTTCAGAGATCGCTGCAGGCAAGTTTCGGCCTCACAGTGCAGGCACCGGTTTCCTGAGGAGCGGCCGGTGTCGCCGAGGCCCCTCCAGCCAGCCAGCCTGCTGCCACCCCAGCACGTGGCTCGGCGGCGGCTGAGGCCTGCCTCTTGCCCTCACCCCACAGGAGAAGATAAGCGAGGATCTCAGGGCCGCCCTGAATGCCTTCCTGCACCGCACGGGGCAGCACAGCAGCAAGTGAGGGTCCCCACAGCCCCAGAGCACACTCAGGCCTGACGCACGTACCAGGCAGCACGGGGCAACTCCTGCCGGCCCCTCTCCCCGCTCTCCGGCCATGGGGAGGCCCTGCCATCAGTCGGCTGCTCCCCAGGTGCTGTGTCTGCCGCCGGCAATCACCCCACAGCACCCCACACCTGAAACCCTGGTGGTGGGGGTCTGCCGCAGACACTGGGCCCCGCACGGCTCAGGGCCATTTGTCCGAAGTGTGACCTGGGGCGGGGCGGGAGGCGAGGGCAGTGCTGGGCCAGCCGGCAGCCCTCGTGGTACGTCTCTCGGCTCAGGTTCATGCTGGTCCTGGCCAGCAACCAGCCCGAGCAGTTCGACTGGGCCATCAACGACCGCATCGACGAGATGGTCAGCTTCCAGCTGCCGCAGCAGGCCGAGCGGGAGCGCCTGGTCAGGATGTACTTTGACCAGCATGTCCTTAAACCAGCCACAGAAGGAGCGCAGTGAGTAACCCGGGCGCCACGAGGGTCCCTCCCGGCTCGCCAACCCTGCGCCAAGTGTGATTTCACATGGCTCTTCAGTGCAGGTCCGCCGGCCTGTGGTGGCCGTGCGGCCTTGTGTCCCGCCCGTGGGTGGACGCGCTAGGCCGTGGGCCCCCTGCTGTCTGTCCTCCCTCACCCAGGGCCTTCCAGGAGCACCCGGACGCCGATGCCGGGTGGGGCTGGGCTTCGCACTGCGGCAGGGCTGTTGTCCTGGAGGTGGGCTCCCCACTGGTCACTGCTGACCTGGCCCCAGCACAGCCCGCCAGGGCGGGGCAGACCCTCCAGGCTCACACTCATGGGGCGGGGCTGCCCCAGATAGCGGGCAGGCCTATTTCTGCCATCTCCGGGGACACGCTTACAGCTGCAATGACCCGAATCCCTGCTCTCCTGTCCTGACACCTCCCTCTCCCTGTGGCTGCTGCCTGGCCAGGAGTCCCCTATCCTGCTCTGTTCCCTTTGCCCCATGGTTATCCTGTGGTTTCTCCTGCACCTCGGCCAGCCCTGCCCAGGGAGGCACTGCAGTGGGCACTGTCTTCCCCAGTGCCCACTTGTGTGCCCACAGCCTCCCCTGCCCGCTTTGCACCACACAGCTGTGCGGTCTGGGCTCTAAGTGTGTCGGGCGCCAGACACGGGTCCCCAGGGTGTGTGGCTCTCTCTTGCAGAGGGGAGGAAGGGTAGAAGAGCGGGCAGCCTGGCACCGGGTGTGGGCATGGGGCAAGGTCTGACTTGTTCGAAGGGGCTCTCCAGGGCCTCTCGCTAGGCTCCCAGCTTGGCTTCTACCGCCCCTGCCCTGCTGGGAGCCCCAAGGCCCTGCGGGCACCGGCATCAGCGGAACTCCTTTCCAGGCGCCTGAAGCTGGCTCAGTTCGACTACGGGAAGAAGTGCTCGGAGGTCGCGCGTCTGACGGAGGGCATGTCAGGCCGGGAGCTCGCCCAGTTGGCGGTGGCGTGGCAGGTGAGTGGGACGGCCCATGTGCCCGCAGGGGGCCCGTCTTCTTGTCTTGGTCTAAGTCAGGGCTCCCTGAGGTTGCCTGAGAATTGCACGGGCATCGTGGTCTAGGCCAGCTGTGGCAAGTCTTCAAGGCCGGCAGCTCTGAGGCTGTGGGACGTGGGGCCTCCGCTGAGCCTGCTGCGGGTTCAACTGGCCGGAAGGAGGTGCAGGAAGGCATTCTGCTGAGGGGTTGCTGTCCCCTCACAGCCCCTCGCCACACGGGGTCTGCCCTCCACTGTGAACCTGGAAACTTCTGGGTGAACGGCCACTTGCCACGTAGAACCTGCCATGGCTTGGACATCGCAGCCCGGTGACGGGGCTGTGGCGGGCCGGCGAGCTGTACCCGACCTGCCCGCATGTTGTCCATGTGGCCTGCTGCTCCTGGCCGTCCTCACCTGACACAGGCGTCTCGGACCCGGCACTATGACAAGGCCACACGGGGCTGCACGCAGACCTCAGTCAGGCCAGGGCTGCAGGTCATGGTCCCAGCAGGTGTGGCTCTGAGAAGGGCCTCCTGGTTTCTGACAGCAGACGAAAGCTGTTCGCTGTCGTGTCCTAAAAGGATACTACCCACAGAAGCCCCGTCCCCATAGGCAGCCACGTGCAGGGCAGGGCTTCAGTGGGAGAGCGGGCGCACAGACGCGGTCCCCAGCAGCAGGGCAGGCCGGCGCGCAGCCTTTCCACCAAGACCCGGCACGGGCGACACGACGTCACGCCGGATTCCGGCTGGTCAGCTGTGGGCGAGGTGACCACGCTCGCTCTTACCCACGGTCGCATCTGCGTCAGTGCGCAGGAGCGCGCCTCACTGCTGTTCCCTCCGTGGCACCTGCCGCACCATCTCAGACATTTGTGTCCCGTGTGTCCAGCTCACTGTGCCGCCACCGCGTGTCGGTGGACGGGAGCTGCACCCTGCGGGCGAGCGGCCTCCGGGGAGCGCAGCCTGGTCGCCAGCCCTTGAGTGTCTGAGCTCCGCCTCCAGGCCGCCTTGGAGGTGCGTCTGGCCTTGGGTGGGCCACCCCTTGGCCGCGTGAGCCTGCTCACTGGTGGCACTGACCTTGGGACCTGCTTCCGTTTCCTCTGGGTGTGTTCCTAGAGACGATTGTTCAGTCCTGTGGTAGTTGTGTTTTAAATGTAGAAATGGATGGAAACCATGTTTACTTTGGTTTGAGACGATGGTGTGGCGTTTTCCACAGTTCCCGTCGCCCGCCCGCCCACCAGAGCCCGCTCCCGCGGTGGCTGTCCTGGGGTGTGCGGGGCCCTTCATGGGGCCCTTCCGCAGCAGCGGTGGTGCCATGGAATGTCCCCATGCTCCCCGGCCCCAACGCCCTGGAGAGATGTCCGCCTCCGCCTCAGTGTGCGTCTGCCCCAGGGGTGTGGGCTCCGCTGAGGTCCAGCAGAGCTGTCTTTTGTCCCCTTGCCATCATGTAAGATCACTGCCAAATCCCCGTTCCCTGGAGCAGCCGGAGGCCTCACCAAGAGCGCGTGTGAAGGCTGGCTCCAGCGCGCCCGCCCTGGACGAGCTTTCCTTTCCATTGGGCGCCTTGGGTTCCCTGGGCACGTGTCCGCGAGGGCGCATCCTGGGCGCCCTGCTCTGCTCCGTTGTCTGTGTGTCTGTGTCAGCACCACCCGGTTCTGATGGCTGTAGCTCTGCCTTGTGCTTTTACTGTTTTCAGAGGATCGCAGGTGGGCAGGGAGAGGAGGAAGCACTTTATTTAGCTGTTTGTCGTAGTTCCCCAGCCTGGGGCCGCCATCCCTGCTGGGAACTGGGTCTCAGGCTGTGTGTGGACTGAGCTCCAGCCGGGGCGAGCCCCTGGCTGCGGGGCGAGCCCCAAGTAGGTTTACAGTCAGGAGGTAGGAGCACCCTGAGTCTTACTTTTTTGGTTGTTCTGGCTACTTGGAATTTGTGGAGATCACTATACATTTTAGGGTGAATTTTTCTGTTTCTAAAAAGAAAAGCTTGGGATTTTGATAAGGCCTCATCGACCTGTCGATGACGAGGAAACAGTCATAGCCTTTGATGTGTGAGCATGGCAAGCTTTCTGGGTTGTCGTCCTTCCTTGCTTTTGGCAGCTTTTGTGGTGCTGGTGTCTTTCACTCCGTAGTTAATTTCTGAGTATTCTCTTCATGTTATAAACAGGCTTGTTTTCTTAATTCCTTTCCAGACTATTGATTTCTAGTGTATAAACAAATGACTTTGTTTTTCATTATTTACTTAAATTATTTAGATTTATTTAAGTTAAATTATTCAAAATAACATAAATAATACTCTACAGCTTTTTAGAATACAGTGAGTTGAGAACTGTAGGAACCTGAAAATGTTCAAAGCAAAACAGGTGGCTTTTTTGTGTTGACTTTGTATTCTGTGACTTTGCTGAATTTGTTTATTAAAGTCTAAAGTTTCGTGGACTCTAGGATTTTCTGCACCTAAGATCCTGTCACCTGCCAGCAGATGACCTTACCTCCTTTTCAGTTTGGGTGTGTTCATTCTTTTCTCGCCTTAGTGCTCTGGCTAGAAGCTCCCTCTTGTGTTGAGGACGTGGTGACTGTCGGACACGTCTGTCGGTCTGGTGGGGTGTGGGCGCGGCTGTCGCGGAGCCTCTGCCACCGGGAGGCTTCTTTCTGTGTCTGCTGTGCCGTGTCCGTCACACTGGGTCCCTCCTCTGTGCCATGAGGGACCATGCGTCTCGTCCCCGCCCTGTGGGCGTCGTATGGCCTGGGTGGGCCTCCCAGGGGAGCGGTCCTCGCCTCTGGGGCGCAGCCCCACTGGCGTCCCTGGGGGCTTTGAGGTAGACGGGGACTTGCGCCTGCGGGTGTGGTTCGTCAGGGCCATGCTGGCCAGAATGAGTCGGGAAGTATCCTCAGTTTTCTGGACCCAGGGGATGAGAATTGGTCCTTTAAGCATTTGTTGGATTCTCCAGGTAAGCCAGGCTCCAGGGCTTGCCTTGCTTTTTCAAAATGAACTTTATTTTGAGTGATTTTCGGTTCAGAGGTGTCCCCGAGGCACGTGCCTCCTGAGGCATGTCTGCCAGGCCGTCCACCTTCCATGGGACCTTGAGGTGGCTCTCGGGGCCAGGGGTTCTGTGGGCCTGGAATGCCCCTTCTGGTCTGGCTGATGTTTTCATCACGATTCACCTGGATTGTGAGGGACGAGACCCCAGAAGCGACGGTGCCCTCTGGGAACAGCAGGTGCCCAGGGCTGTGCCGTGCAGGGGCGTCGGCCTGCGTCCCCTGTGCTGATGCCCACACGCCTTCCCAGTGGTCACATCATGAATCCTTGTTACTGGACACTTGTCACAGCCCTGCCACCCTCAGTGGCGTCCAGCTTGGCGAGTGAATGTCCGCTTAGATGCGCCGACGTTCCAGGAGACGCTGTCCTCCACCGTCTATGGGGAAGCCACCCTGGACCTCGGGTTTCTGCCCATCCTCAGGGGAGGCAGCGGGGAGCTCAACTAGCCAGATGGGCTGTGCACCGAGCCCGCCGGCGTCCTGGCCAGCAGACCCTGTGGGCGGGTGGGGGAGCAGGGGCCTGTCACCTGGGGGCCACAGGAGAGAGGAGACAGGCCGGTCCTGGGCTCTGGTGGCTGCAGTGGGGTGGGTCCTGCTGGGTCACCTGACCCTGCCTCACTGCAGGGTTGCGGGGGGGGGGGGGGGCGGCTCTGCTTGGAACCTAGTTTGAATGGACTGGTCCTGAGGGCGCTGTGCCCAGCACAGCCTGCAGGGCTGAGGGCTGGGCTGCTTCCAGGTTGGTCGGCTTTCCATATTTAGAAAGTCACTGAGCAGTGCGGTGTCTGTGGGTGCTGCAGGGCTGCCGGTGCTCCGGGCTGCGGACTCCCCGGGAGTGAGTGCGCAGGGTGCCTGTGGACCCCGCGGGGGGCGGTGGAGGGGGGTGAGGCCCGTGCTGGCCGGCGCCCCCCTGAAGGGGGCGTGCACTGGGTGGGTCTGGGAACTGAGGCTGAGTGGGGGCCTCCCTGAGCCTGTCTTCTTCCAGGCCATGGCCTACGCCTCCGAGGACGGGGTCCTCACCGAGGCCATGGTGGATGCCCGGGTGCAGGACGCCATCCAGCAGCACCAGCAGAAGATGGAGTGGCTGCGGGCCGAGGGCGGCCAGGCCCTGTCCTGAGTGGCAAGAAGCTGACGTGCGGGACAAGGTGTGCTTCCAAGTGGTGTCACCGAGGTGCCTGCATCTGCAGTCGCAGGGCTGTGTGGCCACTGCCCTGAGCGTTTGGAGTGTCCCTCGGGCCAGGGCCAAGACAGCACTGAGGCCTCTGCCCAGGACCAGGGCGACCTTGGCTCTTCTGGGCCCACCCTCTGCTCCCCACACGCTGGGAGGCAGGGCCGAGCAGTGCCCGCTGGCGGCCTGGTCGGGGTTGCCCCTGTGCCCGCTGCCCACGGGCCGCATTGCCAGGCCACTGGGCTGGGGCCTTTTTATCCAGAAACGAATAAAGATGGACCTGGTGCCTCAGTGTCTGGTGGCTGATGCCAAGGGCGGGGATTCCGGGGACCGCGCGGTCGCAGGTCAAAGAAGAGGCCAGTGTGGAGCTGTCTGAAGAATTTACTGACCAGCAGGGGGCACAGTGAGGCGCTGACAGGGCGCCCTGGGCAGGGTGGCCGCACTTGCCACAGCGGGGCTCGGCCTTATTGCTGGGCCGGGAGCCCCGACCCCGCTCCACCGCGACACGCTGCGGCCAGCTCGAGCTCCGCGTCCGCCCCTCCGCCCCGGCCCGGCCCCTTAGAAAAAGAAGAGGAGACAGCACCTTCCGCGGGGCGCCCCGGGCCCAGGCCGGCCCGCGAGTCCTGCGCGCGGCTCACAGATGCCGCGGGCTCGGGTGGCCGTTGTGGTAGAGCTTCTGCTTCACGTGCACCATGTTCCCGGCCGCCTCCTCGAAGGGCCTGTGCGGCCGCCGGCCCAGCTCCCGCAGGCTGCACAGCTTGGGCAGCCAGGTCCACGAGCCGTCTGCGGGCGGGGGGCGGGGTCAGGGCGCGGGGGGCGGGGACTTGGGGGCGAGGCAGAGGTCCGGGGCGGGGTCGGCGAGCGGGGACTTGTGGGGGAGGAGGCAGAGGGGCGGGGCCATGGCGCGGGGGCGGGGCGGGGGCGGGGCGCACTCACCGTAGCGCCGGCCCGCCCGCCAGGCGCGCACCGCGCAGTGCAGGACGCCGTCCATCCACACCAGGAACCAGCTAATGCAGAAGCCCAACAGCAGCCCCAGCATGAGGTCGATCTCCTGCTTGGTGACGTTGTCTGTCACAAAGTAGTTCTCGGAGGCGTCCACCACCGACTGGTCCCCGTCGTACGGGATCACGTAGTGAATGTGGTGCCTGCGGGCGGCAGGGCGGGCGGCAGGGCGGGCTGGCACCTCTCCGGCGGGCTCCGGGTCACAGGCGCCCGCTGCCCTGCTGGAGCCTCTGAGCAGCCCGCGAGGACCGCGGCCCAGGCCGACCCTCAGGCAGGAGGTGCCCAGAGGGCGGCGTGTGCCAGGCCTGTGGTCAGTACATCGTCCCTCCCTCCTGGTACTCAGACCCCACCCTGCCTGTGAGAGGAACTGGGTGCAGTGGACAAGACCTCCCCAGCAGGGTGCCTGTCTGGGTTGGACGCAGGCTGATGCCGCCTGCCCACCTGACCCGCACCCTTGCCTCTGCTGATCCTCCGGGGAAAGCCAGCAGGGTCAGCCCTGCCCTGGGACTTTGCTGTCCTTTTGCTGCTATGTGCCCTGCCGTCGCTCTTCTAGAGGCCCCAGGGCTCTCCCGGGCGCCCGCCTGTGTGCATGTCCGCCTCCTGCTCTGCTGCTCCTGGGTGGACCCTGTTGCAGTTCTCCAGGGTCCTCCAGACCAGGGGGGCCCTGCCCTGCGTCCCGGAGCCCACCAGACTGTGCATTGCCCCTCAGTATCCCCTCCATCCACTGACTGTCCAGGCTCAAGCCTGCTGAACGCACCCCACCAGCACAGGTCTGGGTTTCCCTCCAGAAAGGCCACAGGCTCTGCGATCCCGGGTGGGGTGGCCCTGCCCAGGGCACTGGCACCGGAACTCCAGGCTCTGGGCTCCTCCAGGATCAAAGCAGAGCCCTGCAGAGGGAGCTGCCGGTCCGGTGAGCCTGGGCAGCAAGGCGGCCATGATGTACTTGCCCACCCGCCAGCTTCCTGCCTGGCAGTGTGGGGCACCCGGGGTCCTGGTGTGCCCTCCTCCCAGGGCCCCTTTGTTGGCGGCTCCAACTCTCCCCCCAGGCCCTGCAGCCCCAGCTGCCTGCACGCGTCTCCATGGGGTGGGTCTGGAGACACCGCACTGGCACTAAATACAGCGCTCCCTCCCCACCTCCCTCACTCCCTTCGGCACCCTCCCGCACCGCACCGCCCCTGGCCAGGCTCCTTGCCTGCTTTCTCAAAAATGGAAGCCAGGAGCACCTTCCCTGACCCCAGGTCCCTGCCTCTCCGATGTCCCGGTGGATGCCAGCAGGGACACCCAATGTCCTTCCCTGCGGGTCAGGGGTCCTGGCACCCCACGCCTGGCACAGCTGGGTGACTGTCTGGTGGGCAGGGTCAGGCCACCACCAAGCAGGGCCTGCCAGCCAGCCACTCAGGACTGTTCACTGCCATTCTCATCAGTGACAGCAAAGCTGTTCACCACCTGCAGCGCGGGGCTGCGACCCATCAGCTGCCTGTCACAGCCCTGGATGAGCCAGCCTCACAGCACCCCCGCAGGCCTGCTCTCCGCAGCCTCAGGGCCCAGGACCTGTGGGGTCGGAGGGTCAGATGAGCACTTCCTACCAATTTAGTGGTCAAGGCAGGGGTCCTAAGGAAGCTAGGACCGCCCAGGCCCTGCAAGCCGGACGAAGCCGGCCTGGTCACTGAGTTCCCAGCTGTGCCCACGCAGTCCAGGGCACCTGCCTTTGCCTCCCACCCAGCCATCCTGCTTCCGAGTCAGACCCAGCCAGCGGTGGGCTCTCCCACATGCACTGTTTCCGTGATGTGCACATACGTGCATCCCGCCTGGGCCACACATGGAGGCCGCCGTGTCTGCACGCGCGCTGGCACACGCGCTGGCCCACGCACGGGACGGGCTGGTGTGTGCGCGTGTTCCGCTCAGGCACACGTGCCTACGGCCACCGTCTCTGGCGTCCTGGCGTCTGCACCCCTGTGGCACGCGGGAGTCGGGGCCCTTACTTCACATGCAGTCCCCAGGGCAGCATTTTCTGAACAGGGAGGGACACACGTGTGCGCACTTGCTCTCACAGGTGCGTGTGCACGAGCAGAGTCCACGGGCGGGGCACACGTGTGCAGATACCCGCGTGCAAACAGCACTGCAGGCGCATCTGCGATGCCGCACGCACGAGGTGTGCAGGGACGGCGCATGCACACGTCGGCACACATGAGAAGACAACGTACAGGGATGCGCATGTCCTGTGTGCGCACACACACGTGGACAAGGCACGCATGCACACCTGCTGGACAGCGGACAGGGCTCCGCGTCTCCGCGTCCACAAGCAGGCTAACCTGGGCTGGGCAGCAGGCGCGTCCCTGGAGCCCCCAGCGCTCTGGACGCCGCATGCTGCGCGCGCCCTGAAACACGCTGCCGGCCCAGGCGGGCCGAGCGAGGCCACAGGCGCGCGCATGCCGGTCACGGTGCCACAGCCCTGCGAGTGAGACCTGCATCGCTGATGTCTGCGAAGCCCGGAGGGCCAGTGTCATCACGTGGCTATTCCCCGGATGGGCGGGCACCGGGACCGCCCAGTGGACACTCCGCACTCACATCGGGGCTCCGGAAGCGCAAGTGGGGTGCCGGGGGTCTTGGGGAAGTGGTCAGCGGCCTACCCTGAAGGTCTGGGACTGGGTTCTGCTCCCACAAGCTCGGCAGTAACATGCTCAGCCACGGCCCCCACCACGACGTGGGCGCGCACGTCCCTGAGCAGGCAGAAGACGACATGGGCTCTGGAGGCCGCGCCCCAGCCCCCGACTGACTGTCAGGGCCTTGGGCCAGCGTGTCCCTCATCCCTTCGCAGCTCCCAGCGCGAGGCTGTTGGGGGTGGGGCGGGGCATGCAGGGGGCACGTGCGCTTGCGCGCGCATGTATATGCACAGACGGTACACACATGCGCGTCTCATGAGAAAATGTTTATTTCGAACATGGACATACAAACATGCATGGCCGGGAGGACTCCATCACCACATGTGCACAGAAACGGGGTCACGCAGTGGGTGTCAGGGACCTGGGCTCGCCCCTCGCTCAGTGACCTTGAGTCAGTTCCCTCTGCCTGGGCGCCTCTGTCCAGTGAGGAGGCTGAGCCACGGGTCCCTCACTCACGGTAGGGCCTTACCACCCGAGCCGAGCCGGCCCTCTGCGCGCCCGGCTCTCGGGAGCTCACGGGCGCCCAGGAGGACGTGGCCCAGCCCTGGGCAGGGGGCCCAGAGGGCCGGGCCGGTCAGCACGGGGCACTGTCCCCACGGGCACTTTGGAGGGCTCCTAGCGGACTCCGTCACGCTTCCGCGGCTGGAACACCACGGGCCAACCCCCAAGTGCCTCCGGAGGCGGACAGCCCCTACCGCACCGGCCCAGCCTGGCCTGTGGCCGGGCCTGCGAGGGCCCTGCACCGCAAATGTGAGATCAGGCGTGTGCCCGGCCGGGCAGGGACTCACCGGCCACAGTTGCAGTGGCAGACGCGGTCCTCGCCCCGTAGGTGCGGGAGGATGTAGTTGTGGAATCGGTCCAGCAGGGCGTTCATGTCCATCAAGCACGCGATGGCCTGGAGGAGCCCATGACCCGTCAGCGAGGAGTGGGCCAGCCGGGGCCCCACTGGGGTCCGGGGAAGTGAGGGCAGAGGGGGGCGCGGGCGGCCGGGGAAGCGGGGCGCGCGGGCCGGGAGGGAGGGGAGCGCGGCCGCCAGGACGGTGGGGCGCGGGCCGGAGCGGGGCGCGGGCAGCCGGCGCGGGCCGCGCGGGCCGGTAAACAAGGCGAGGGCGGTGGGGGAGGCGGCGCGGCGCGGCGCGGGCGCGGGTCGGGGCGCGGGCGCGGAAGCCCCTCCGCTCACCATCACGATCGACGCCCCCAGAATCATGAAGATCATGGTGTTCGCGCTCATGGACATCGGGCGGGGCCGGGCCGGGCCGGAGCGCCGCCCCCCGGCCCCGGCGCCCCCCCGGCCCCGGCCCGATGCTGAGCCCCCGCCGGCCGCCTCCGCAGAGGTCAGCGCCGCCTCGGGCGCGCCGCCGCCGCCGCTGGGCCGCCCCGCCGGCCGGCGCCGCAGGCGCGGGGCGGGGGCGCGGGGAGGGGACGCGGCCGCTCCCGGGGTCGGCCGGCCGCCCGGCCCGCCGCGCTCCGCTCCGCCCTCGGCCCTCGCTCCCTCCCTCCCTCGCTCCCTCCCTCCCTCGGCGCGGCGCGGCTCCGGCTCCGGCTCCGGCTCCGGCCCCTCCCGCCGCGGCCTCCTCGCGCGTCCGCCGCCGCCGCCTCCCGGAGGGACCGCGCAGCCCGCGGGCCAGGCCGCGCCGGCGCCGGGGAAGGACGCGGCCGGGCCGCGGCGCTCCGAGTCCCGCCCCCGACGCCGGCTGGACCCCTCCCCGGGCCGCAGGGGCGGGCCTCGGCCGCGTCTGGCCTGGCCGTCCGGCTGCGCGCCGTGCACTCCGGACACCTCCGGCCGCGCGCTTCCTGCCGCTCAGGGCCTCCGCCCGCCGGTAACCGCCTTCAGTGGAGGGGCCGCAGGGTCGCGCGCGGCCTGTCGGGGGAGGCGAAGGGCCCAGTCACACCAAGGACACCCTTAGTGGAGGATGCCGGCCAAGCGAGGCCAGAGGGCTGGGATCTGGGCCGACGGCCTGCACAGGAGCCGCGATCCTCCCCCAGGTGACACAGCCTTCTGCCCCGGGGCCACCGGACCACCCGGGAGGCTGCCAGCAACTGTCCCGGTAGGGAGAGTCGTTGTACAGGGAGGCGGGAGTGCGGGGCGCCAGGCTGGGCCCTGAGCCCCTGCCGGGGGTAGCGGGCAGGTGGTGGGGCCAGAGCAGAGGCAGGGCCACAGGCTGCTCAGGATAGACGTGCGTCGCCGCAGGGACTCAGGACAAGCACAGGCGACCAGCAGCATGTTTATTGCAGAAGGGCAGGTTCCCCCTAACGGGACAGCGTGCTTGTTCGGCCGGTACAGTCCAGCAGTGGGCGCAGGCGGGCGCGGCCAGGGACACACTTGTCCGGTGCCGTGTAAACCATATTATTTTCTTTTTGGTTCAAGGGAAACTTTATAATAAGTGTCCCACCCGCAGAGCAGTGAGCCAGGGACAACTTGATTGTTTTCACTCTGGCATGGCGCCTATGTCCTCATTCCTATGTACAGTCCATCTGGCCCCGCCCGCCCACGGGAGCGCCGCGGCGGCATGAGGCACAGCGGTCAGTAGAAGCAGACGGTGTGCAGGAAGGCCCGGCCGCTCTTCTCCTCGAACTCCTGCAGCAGCTCGTCGATGTCGTTCTCCATGTCCTCCGTGTGCTGGATCTGCAAAGAGCAGCGGACGCCTGAGGAGCCGCCCATGGCACACGGGGCCTCGCCACTGGGCCGCCAGGCACACGAGTAGACAGAGATGCTGTCACTCATCCACGTCCCCGGCAAGGAGGCTGGCCTGTGCCCGGGGTGGTGGTCCCGAGAGCCTCCCTCCTAGCTGTGAGGCCTGAAGTGGTGCAGACTGCGATGTCCCCTGGTGGAAAACCTGAAGAGGAGGCGCACCAGGGGACAGTCCCAGAGGCTCCAGCTTGGGCCTTTTGGCAATAGAGTGGCCCCCACAGCTTGTCCTGCCAGTGTGACCCACTCCTGGAACACGTCTCCTTCAGCACTGCTGCCTGATGGCTGGAAGAGGGGCACAATTGCTGGCATTTCAGCAGCCACCATGGACCATGAGGCATGCTGGGAACAGAGGCTGTGCTGAGCGAGCAACAAAGAGGCAGGGGCCTGGGTCCCTCACAGCAAAGCAGTGCAGACTTCCTGCTTATACCACTTGCTTTGTTTTCTGTCACTCTGACAGCTGGGCTAAGTGCAGATGCCCCGGGCAGAAAGCAGAACGAGGCATATAGGATTCTGAGGTAGGCCTCGTTCACACCTGTGGGAAATGCCTTTGTGCACGACAGTGGCCCATGGGGCCCTCCGCACAGGGAATGACGCTGAGGCCACTGTGGGGTGGGGGAGCCAGGGGTCTGGAGTGACCATCTCCGCCACACAGGTTCAGGGTCCTGGGGGGACCTGTGTCCCCAAGGCACAGAATGGGAGAGAAGTCTCCCCTCGACCAAGTGCGTGAAGGAGCATCTGAAGCCAAAGAACCCAGCTGCCTGCCAGACCGGCGGCGCCTGCACGGCCGGGCAGCGCCACCTCGGGGCCCACGCTGCTGGTGCCCTCCCGCCGCCGGCCCGGGCGGTACTCACACACTGGCAGAGCTCGCAGATGAGAAAGGCCCCCAGGGTGGCCTCCTCGTGGTTGTCCTGGATGTCGACGTTGACAACGTGCACAGGCTGGCAGGTCTCCTGCTCCCGCGCGTTGAGATCTGCGGCCACAGCGCTGGGCTCGCGGGCTGCCACCACGCTCTGCAGGGCCCGGTGCCCGCTGGCCGTGCTGTGCAGGGAGGCCCCCGGGCCTCGCAGCTGCACCCTCCCATGCCCGGACCCCACCCCTCAGGGTCTGCCAGCCTGTGGACGTCCGGGCCTGACAGGATGCGGCCAGGTGGGTGCTGCCCCGTCTGGACCTTACCTTCCACCACCTGGTCGTACACCCTCTCTTCACAGGTGAGGATCAGATCGAAGAAATCTTTGCAGTTCTGGAACCTTTCTGGCCGTGGCTTGATTCTCTTATTTCTGTCCAACATGTGTAAAATGCCATTCTGCGTATAGCTGAGCGCAAGGTTAAGGAAGCTGCTGCAAATCTAGAGGTGCGGGGGGGGAGGGGGGGCGGGGGCCGAGACCCGCACGGCGCTGCGGGTGTTAGGAGGCTCTGCTCTGGGCACGGCAGGTGACGGCTCTGGTGGGCCAACCTTGGCCTGCACCTTTCCTCCACCCTGAGTCCGCTGTACCGGTCTGGCTGCTGGCACGGAAGCCTGGCCCTTCTGCAAAGACATCTAAGCAGAGAGCTCAACCCCAAGTGCAGCTCAGCTAGGCAGGCAGGGAGGTCCAGAAGCTGCTTCCAGAAAGGAAACCTCAGTGAGAGGAGGGTTCACTACAAATGGTGAGGGGAGCTGGGCCAGATGGGGAGGGTTAGGTCCCCGGCAGCTGGGAGGGAACGCCTCCTCCAGGACCTTCCAGGCAGGCCACGTCCCCACCGGTCTGGTCAGTTCTCAGCCTGAGGGTCACCTGCACACAGTCACCGAGATGAGGAGCTAAGGGCCATTCTGGACAGCTGAGGACTAATGCCATGAGTTCTCACTTTGAAAGAGACTGGCGGCAACTTGAAAAAGTGCTTTTTGCCACACCCTGGTGGCTCAGGCAGTAAGTCTGTGGCTCTGCGGTCCACAGAGGCCAGGACCAGGTTCACAGCCAGGACAGGGAGCCACCAACAAACTGAATGGACGTGCTTCCTCTTCCTCCTCCTGTCTTCCTGCCTGTGCCCTTCCTCTTTTTTAAAGGAAAGGGACAGACCAGAATGAAGGCAAGTAGCAGGGAGAGGAGGTAGAAGCATTTTATGTCCATTGTCCACACTGCTTGTTTCTCCCTAGACCTGGAATTCAAACCAGGGGTGTGAGGGCTGAGCTCTTTTGGAGGCGATGGACCCAACCGCTGCTCCACCAGGGTGCACCCTCCTTCCCCTCTTTGTAAAAATGCAGAAATGGTTCTAGCTTCCCAGTGACAGCAGTGTCCAGAGGACGGCTAAGCTGTGCAGGCAGCTGAATACGCTTGTCAGGGAGGGTGGTCTCCTAGTCTGCTGGGCCAGGCGGCCTGCCTCCTGCAGCAAGTTTAAGCCCAGTGGGCAAAGATGCCACAGCCTGGGGTGGGCCAATCAATGTGGCTGCTGGTGCTCAAGGCCAGCTTGTCATTGGGGCCTGCTGGTCTCGGAAGTCCTTGGAAAGTCCTGATTTAATCCCCAAGTACTTAAGTCCATAATAATTACAATTCAGATTCTTCACGAGTTAAAAACGCCTGGGGCACGGCTCTTACCCTTAGGAGGAGGTGACAGGAGGTAGGGATAGCTCCTTTGGAACGGTTTTCTGGAAAGAGAGGCCCGGGCCCAGGCAGGTAGGACCTGACAGGAAGCCCTTAAGCGTGAACCACGGTTTGGATTCACAGGGCCCCAAAGTGGCACCGAGTCCCCAAGCCCAGCCACCCAGGAGCAGGAATGCAGGGGCGGGATGTGAGGGAGAGTGAGGAGGCCGCTGGTCGCCACAGCAGGGTGTCATTAGGACAGAAGCTGGTCTGGGACGAGGCTCCAGTCACTGCGGACAGTGGGAGCAGACCACTGCTGTAAAGGCAGGCCTGAGACCGGGCTGCCAGAACCCAGAACCCACAGCACACGGGCTGGGCAGTGAACACACAGCAAAGCTTTGGAACCAGTTCCCTGGCAGCACGCAGGTGCCCTGGTACCCCAGGCAACCTGAGGCTGGACCAGAGGCCTGCTGGGCCTCGCGCCCAGGTGAGAGGAGTGCGCTCCACCTGTCCAGAGGCCCAGCTGACAGGCCGACCGTGAGAAAGCAGCAGCTTGGAGGAGGAGGGAGACTCCCGAGTGTCTGCTTCCCACTGACCTCCCAGTGCTTCTGGAAGCCAGGGCTGTGGGAGGACGCCAGCTGTGCCCTCAGGAAACCTGGAAGGTTTGAGGCAGAGAAGCAACAACCTGGCTGCAGGTCACTGCCATGGAAGAGGGCAGTGTCCCCCGCGCGCCTGCCGCCGCAGCCCCGGGGAGCCCAGGTGTTCTCTTGGCCCTTGGCCCAGGGAGGTACAGTTGTAAAGGTCATTCCCTGCTTGGGGAGCTCAGCATCAGAGAACAGCTCACACCTGCTCGGCCAGCGCCCTCTTTAAACACAGCCTGCGGACACCAAGATTCCCACCCAACCTTCAGCAACTTCCCCTTAAAAGGCGAAGGGTGCGCCCACTGGCTCAGGGCCTGGGTGCAGACCACATAAGGCCCAAGGACCCGGGTTCTTGATGGCATCCAGTGGCCTTATTCTCTCTTAAAAGCAAAAAGCTGGAGACTGACTTCTGGATGGTGACTCGATAGGACACTTTCAGGTCGCTCCCCACAGACATTGGAAAAAAGCCAAAACCAAAAAAGCCCACCTATTTTCCTGAGACAAACACCAAGAAACCACCAGCACTTCAGCTGGAGACGGACCGGCTGACTACCGGGTGGGTGAGGACACCTGGCGTGGTTCTGAGCTAAGCCGCAGATTTGGACTTGGGATGGAGCTTGGAGGTCTTTGGAACACGGTGCGGTGGAGGCAGCGAGAGGCGGACCCAGTGGGGCTGAGACATGGATCCATGGGGGGCCGACTTGGAGGAGGTGAAAGGGCAGCCAGCGCACCGGGAGCTGAGCTGGAGCCGGTGTGGAAAAATTGCTCTGGGGGCCGCCATAACCATAAATCAGCCAAATCAAACCCCTCCCACAACCATTTCACGCCAGAGCCTGGGGTCCACCCACCCGAAATCCCACCCACCGGGTGCCCCATCCCCTGGATTAGTGAGAAGGCCGTCCCAAACCCTGCTACCCGCTAGCGCCTCCTTGTGGGTGGAGGCGAAACTGCAGCCTGGTTGCCAATCCCGGGCCAGTCAAACCCACTCCACACCAGGGAAACCCAACCCTCAGAAGTATTAACAGAATACCCAACAGAGCAAAGGCACAGAGAAAAATGCGTGAAATGATGGCTCCAATCAAAACCCAGGGGAAAATCTGACACAGCAGACATGTAAATTACCTGGAGAGGAATTTAGGGTAACGGTGATTAACACTCACGGGATCCAGAAATCAGTAGAAGCAGTAAGCGAGAATGCCCGGAAGCAAAGAGAAGAATTAAAGCAAGACATCAAACAGGTAAGAGACACCATGGCTGAATTAAAGAACTCAACAGAGGGACTAACAATAGGATGGATGAAGTTTCCAATAGATTCAGTGATCGGGAAGATAGGACAGAGCAGCTCAATCAAGCAAACCAGCGAAGAGAAAAGAAATTCAAAGAATCGAGGACAGTATCCGAGACCTCTGGGATGACATCAAAGGGGACAACATTTGCATCACAGGGTCCCAGAGGAAGAGAGAGAAAAGGGGGCAGAAACCACATTGGAAGAAATGATAGATGAGGACTTCCCCGATTTGAAGAATGAAGGAAGCCTCAAGATCCAGGAAGCTCAAAGTGTTCCTAATAAAAGAAACCCAAACAGAAGTATACCTAGACACATAATCATAAATGTCAAAAATACAAGATAAAGAAAGACTATTAAAAGCAGCCAGAGAAAAATGTGTCACATACAGAGGAGCCCCCATAAGATTGACAGCGGACTCCTCAAATGAAACACTGCAGGTCAGAGGGGAATGGCAGAATATATTCAAAGTGCTAAAAGAAAAGGAGTTTCAACCTAGGACACTATATCAGGCAAGATTATCATTCAGAACTGAAAGAATAATAAAAACCTTGTCTGACAAGCAAAAGTTAAAGGAGTTTATCACCACAAAAGCAGCTTTACAAAAAATATTAAAGGATGCTCTATAAAGCATAAAGAAACCACACAGACAAACTGTAAGACAGCAAATATTAAAAGTGGGGAGGAAGAGAAGAGAACAAAAATGGATAGAATGAGTGGAAGACTAATGAACTTTCAAATAAAATTTGGTAGTAAACAGACCTGTGACTGCTAACTTCAGGATAAACTCAAAATACATCCCAAGGGAGAAAGCGAAGAAGAAAACAAAAGGCGAAATCAATCAAAACATAACTGCAGCCATCCCACCTAAAAAGAGAAAGAGAACAGTCATTTTCTGGAGCAACACAGAAAAAAGTTATAGAATGACACTAAGCAGCTATGTATCAATAATCACCCTAAACGTTAATGGACTGAACTCACCAGTCCCAGAGTGGCTGAAAGGATTAAAAAACCACCCAACCTGCTACGCAGCCCTTAGAAGAGATGAAACCTTGTCATTTGAATCAACACAGATGGATTTAGAGGGCATAATGCTGAGTGAAACAAGTCAAAAGAAGAAAGATAGAGACCAGATCACTCACTCACAAGTGGAATGTGAATAAAGGAACAGATGAAACATAACCAACCCTGAAACATTTGTGACAGAACTGAGGTGACCAACAGGGACTGGGGGGCAGGGACACATGGTGGGGGAGCCCCCTGGACACTGGGGAAGGACACTTGGTGATGTGGTGGAGGGCAGGTGTGTTGACACAGATCTGAGGAACAGTGAATCTATACATAAGAAATTATTTTAATGTGTAGAATAATTACAATAAAAATTAAAAAACCAAAAAGCTGAAGCAGAGAAGACTCATCCGAGCTGTCGTAGTTGGAGACCTGTCTTTCCTTCAAAGCTGATGTGAAACCAGAGCAGGGTGCCTTAGGCAGGAGCACAGTGGTCACCAGCTGGCCTGTCTGTCCTCTGTCCACAGGGACAGTGATTTGAAGGGGGCCTGGAGGGCCACCAGGCATGCCCTAGGAGTGCCTGGGCCTGGCGGGGCCATCTTCTTCGGGCTAGCGAGGGTGTGGGATGGGCAGAGGAACAGACTCAGAGGAGACATCTCCACGACAGAAGACAGAAGGGCAGAGGGTCAAGTCAAGCGAAAGCCAGTAAGCAGGCCTGGCTAGAGTGAGGGGCAACGGGCAGGCATTCGGGGAGGGAAGAGACTCCGGAGCAAGTCTCACAGACCCTCACCAGTGGTTCTGAGTGTGTGTACGGGGCCTCCCCACACGGCTGCTGGGGGTCCACGTGGACCCTGCGGGTCAGAGGTGAGCACCGTGCGGCTCTTCTCTGCAGGTAGTCAATGGACGTGAGACAGTGTGGGCTGGCCGAGCTGGGCACGGACCCAGAGAGCAGCAGCCCCGAGGTAGATGGAGGGGTCGTGCCACTCCCCACCCTCATTGGTTATCGGCCTCCTCTTCTGGCTTTGAGAACCCTCAGACCCGTCTGCCGGGCCTCCGTCTGTGCAGACACCCTACAGGACACGGGCAGGTCACTCAATGGGGAGGGCCTCCGCCACCCCAGGGATGAGGCTTGGACTTGCTGCAATGTGGGGCCAGTGAAGCAGCATTTCTGCCCCCGCACGGGCCCACCAGTCTGAGGCCTGCATGTGACACACGTGGGCTGCAGCCCACCTGCTCCAGCCCCGACAGCATTGCTGACCTGACCTCCTGTGTCAGCGCCTGGACACGGGCCTAACCAGCCTCCCTGTGAGAACCTGGCCTGAGCCTCAGGGCCAAGCGACCTGCGCGTCCCGCTGGAAGGTGTGGGGTACTGCTCTACAGGTCACACAGAACAGGAGCCCTCAGGTGGGTGTAAACCGCCCGTTCTGACAAGCAAGTGGCCCCCATGTGGGGAACGAGACTTAGCCTGCAGTTCTGGTCCTTTCTATGGGGTCGCAGGACAGTGCCCTCACCAAGTCAGGTTCTACCGAGAAACCTAAGACCATGTCAAAAGAAAGTGGGCCGAAGCACGAACAGGACAACTGGACTGGCCAGGTGCCCAGGCGTCAGGGACAAGGCGGTGACGACGCAGTGCACACAAGGAGACGGCGGTCCACCTGCGGCTGGCCCAATGTGGCCCCCCAGGAGCTGCCTATATCACTGAAGAGCAAGTGTGCCGAGTGCCCAAGGGCAGCACGGCTGCTGCTGTGGACACAGGAGTCGCCATCATGGTGGCCGGGGCTCACTTAGCGCCGGGAAACAAGTCAGTTCTCTGTGAGCGGCCATGGCGAGCTGCTGCCACACAACACCGGGGTCCTCAGATGCTGACACAGGCCAGGCCCCACTGGACGAGCCAGGGAGCACCGGGGGCGCGTGAAAAGCTAACGTGTGGCCTGCGGTCCCAGAGGCGGGCCTGCCTGTGCTGGGTCTGTGATTAACAAGCGACTCCTCCCGCGAGCAGGAGTCTGGGCAGAACCGAGAGGGGCCGCGGGCCCTCACAAAGGGTCACAATTGGCTCTAAGAGCCACAGGGCACCCACCTGCAAGGCTCCCGGTCACCAGTCCTCAGCAGCAGCGCCCTCAAGCCAAGGGAATCCACCAGCGTGACTTCACATCGCCTCTTCCTGACACTCCCGGACGGGCTCGGGGCAGTCAGCGTGGCTGTCCGTCTGGACCCGTGAGTGGCTCAGCGGTCAGCACCCGTGCAGACCAGCCGCGCACAGCAAGCAGAAGCAAGGGCAGGTCAGCGTTTCTCTGGATCAGTGTCTGGCTTAGGGACACATGTGTAACACTGACACCGTTTTTTAAACAGTTCACACACACACGGCCACCCAGGTCAAGAGCTCTGGGACGGACATGGCAGGAGCAGGGACGCCCAAGCACTGTGGCACGGAGCCAGATGGGGCGAGTGGCCCAGGCCGCGGTGGACCGTGGAGCACGGCTGGAGCACGGCAGCCAGCTTCTCCTCCTGGTTCTCACAGGCTCCAGCAGACAGGCTGGGTGCTGGGTGTGGCTGGGCCGCTCAGGCCTGAGAGCCCTCCTGCTCCTGGGGAAAGCCCCGAGCAGGACCACCCGCCGTGCCCGGGCATGGAGCAACGCTCCAGTACCCGGTGACGGCCGACCCCGAGGACTTGACCTGCAGGGCCGGGCCCAGCACGTGGGTGCTGCGTCCCCAGGAAGCTGGCGGGCAGGCATCCCCAAGGCCCAGCTCCCTACCAGCTCATCACTTCTCTGTCCCCTGAAAATCAAACATTCACCAGTGACTGCTCTTGGATGCATCTTAAGATACTTTTCCAGTCTTCCTCGGTGGTCACAATGACCGTCGTCACTTGGCAAGAGAAGGTCTTGGGCTTCCCGGCCTGTTGTGAACCAGCACCAGGTACACGGCTGGAGCCCAGGCACCCCGTGCTCTGGGCATCCCCCAAGCTGGTGCTGACGCATCTTGCTGGTGCCCAGTGACTCTGCATGTCCCTTCTGCACTGACCCAGAGCGGAACCTGCGCAGCGCGCCAAGGACAACTAATGCTGCTCTGCCCTCCAACCACACCGGGGACAGTTCACCTCGGGGAATCCCACACCGCCATGCCGGAGGGGAGAGCGGCGGCGGCTCCCCACCCGTCCTAGGACTAAGTGCTGCTGGGTGGGGCACCAGCGTCAGGTGTGTGCTTCCCGGTGCTGTGGGGGTCCAGCCCGAGACGCAGGCCCCTGCTCCCTCGCAGAACCTCAGGGACACTCGACCGCCCTCCCACTCCAGGCTCTGGAGCCAGCCCTTCTAGGTGAGCGCTGCCCGTTCACACCTGGTGGCCGGTCAGAGTCCGACTCACAAGGATGACACCTCAGGGCCGCCACCTGTTGCTCCAGGAAACAAGAACATGAACAGCTTGGACACACGGTTTTTAAACTGGGGGGTTCGAGCTAGCTCAGCGTTGGTGGCCCGGGGGCAGCTTGCAGGTGCAGGCGCTGGGGCTGGACACTGGGAGAGCAGGCACAAGGAACTCTGCGCAGGCGCCTTTCTGGATGGCACGAGCGACTCGGGCCAGGGTCCGGGATGCCCGGTGGACGGCTCTCGGGAAGCAGGGCGGCTTCCCGGGCCTCTCAAAAGGCTGGCCGAGGGGTCTGCAGCCGGGACTGCTGGACGCCAACTGCACGCCAGCGGAAGCGCGACGGGCGCAGAAAGGAGGGTCCGGTGGGACGCAACCTCCGGGCACCCAGAATGGCTCTCCAGATGTGCAAGAGCCCGCAGGGCTGCTAAAGACGTGAGCACGTCAGAGACGAGCTTCCGCCTGGTGTTTATGCTCCTGCCGTCGGGCTCCGTCCTGGGACAGCAGGTCACTCAAACCAGAGGTCCAGACGCCAGAGCAGCAAGGGTGACCACCGGGCGGCCTGGTCCTCTCAGCCACTGTATGGCTGGCATCCCACGCTGGAATCTATTTAACAGCCGTCTTGCACCTGCGTCCTGGCTGCCCCGTGGCCGCCCCGTGCGCGCCCTCCACACCCACTGCCGAACGCCCCCTGGGGAGAGCCCACACCTGGACACAGGCGCACCCCTGGCGGAGGCAGCCCGGCCCCCCGGTGCGGGCACCACCATCACGCCCGCCGGGACGCCGCGCAGCTGCGGCCACGGGGATACAGCTCTTTATCTTTCCTGAGAAGGTCGGTGTACATCTGATCGTAGGTGGTTTTGAAATCGTAGACATTCGGCTTGTCGGGGGCTGGTCCCGGAAGCTTCACGTGTGTCCCTGTTCCGAAGGAGCGGACGCTGAACCCGCGTTTGCTGGAAGACACAAGGAGAAGCAGCTGTCAGCAGGGTCGAGATGAGCCGCTGAGACGCGGCACTAACGGGGAGCTACCAGGTCGGAGCGGCTTGTATGAAGACGGATTTCAACTCGAGTCACGAAACTAGATTCTGCAGCCCGTAGAGTCAGGGGAAAACAAGAGGCCCCGCCCATCTGCGCGGCGGCCTGAGCCTCCCGGGCGCCGCGCGACACTCAGACAGCTCAGGAAGAGCCGCTGGGCACATGGCCGCGCCCTGCTTTGGAGGGTCGGGTGGCCAGGAAGGTGGAAGAGGTGGCTGCGTCCCCCACAGGGAGGTTCCGAGCCTAACGGGGACTCGACAGGGCCAGACAGGAGCCACAGCAGTTGTGATCGGAGGGGCTGACGGCCCCGTCCAGCCAGATGGCCTCGCGACAGCCCGGCGCAGCTGCGCAGGCTCCACGTGGAAAACTACAGAACGTAAAATGTCAGATGTGTCTGGTGACGCGAACTGCTCGCTGAGCTGTTTCTCCATCTGAAGGGGCTCCTAGACTGAAGACTTGGCGTAACACGTTCTTCCACAGGCCCATGGCTCTGAACGCAGCTGACGACTGCCTCGAAGCTTTTATTTTTTCCACTCCAACTCGGGACACTTGTCAACATCAGAGCCATTCCTGGTTGTCACCTGGGAGGTGCTGCCCGTATGTTGAGGCCATACGCCGCTCAGCACCCAGAGGCCACCCCCAGCACCGCGGAGGAGACGCCAACAGGCCAGGTCAACCAACTCAGGAGCTGCAGCAGCCTGGACCGAGGCCTAGCTCCTGTGTGTCTGTGCTCAGGGTCCTCTGCCACCTGCGGGGTGCCAGCCTCCCGGTGAGGAAACCGCTGCCTGCCCGCCAGCCCATGGGGTGCCTGCAAATGGCCCCATGAGGACATTCAACCCCAACTACGACCAGGTGAGAAACACAAGCTGCGCAGAGAGGACTGCAGGGCGCGGCTCAGATTAGTGCCCGGCTCAGATTAGTGCCCGGCGGCTGCCCCAGCTCAGGCACCGCGCTGGGCTTGTTTTCCTCCTTCCTTTTCTCGTTGGCGAAGGGGCACTGCGGGCAAGCATGGCAGTGGGCAGCGGGGAGAGGCAGAGGCACTTTGTCTCGGGTGTCCATCCTGTGGGCCCCACCCCGGGCCTGGCTGGGGTCCGTGGGCTGTGTGTGGACTGCGCCACCGTGCCCCTTAAAAGTCATGTTAACAGTGGTGCTCTCTGACCTCGGCCGCTCACCTGCGTCCTCTGGGGCCAACCAGCCCTGTCTGCCGGCTAACACTGTGCCGGAGCAGCAGAGTGACTAACAAGGTCCAGAACCTGGAGAGCAGGAGCAAACCGAGGGCAGGAAGCTGAAGTTCCCGGTGGCCAATGACACGACAGGTCCCTGTGAAGCCGGTGGACAGGGCAGCCTCCACCGAGCAGGAGTGAGGGGGCAGCTGGGGCCCAGCACGTGACCCACCGGGCCAGGGCCCTTCACCCACACTGAAGCCACACCTGGCCCACCGGCGAATGAACCGGCCAGGCACCTGGGAGCACAGCTGCGCCTTCCACAGCAGGGCTCAGACCAGACCGGTGTGGACCCAGCACTCAGCCTGTCTGCCGCCCTTCCCCGCCGCCAACAGTGGCCAACTGAAGACAAGGCACTTCGCTGTTTCCCAGACCACGCTGGCCCCAGTGGGCACCTCCCTGTGAGAAACGCCGCCCACCCTCAAGTGTCCCCTGCGGTTTTCACCAGTGACCCCGACCGCTCCCCCAGGGCAGGGCCCACACAGGCCAGGCCCTGCAGGGGCAACAGGAGGGAGGCCGGCCAGGCCAGGGACACAAAAGCAAGGGCCTAGCTGCTGGGGTGACATTCCACCTGGCAAGGTGCGGCAGAGGGCAGCCTACGGCATGGCCAACGGTGCCGCCCCTGGACACACGCCTGCCACGGATCGGGGGAGGGCTGACGCCGGCAAGGGCTTCGTCGGTAGCTCGGACGCTCTCGAGTAACTAGAGACCAAACCATGAGCCCACTGGAGACACCAGAGGGAGAGGAGCCGTCTCTTCGGGGCCCCTCAGCCACCTAAGCCCACTGCTATTAAGAGGCCACCGTCGCTCTAGGCGGCCCGGCCGCTCTGGTTCTGCCCTCCGTGCACGGCACTCAGCTGTGATGAAAGCTCCGTGAGCCCGGCACGGCCACCTCCGAGACACGTCAGAGATGAGGCGCATGTCACGCCACGCAAAGGAGACCACGAGAATAAACAGTGTCCACTGGGGGCAGGTTGACGGCTCCATGCTGATCGGGAGTTCAGGTCCATCCTGGAGCTCGCTCTGTGCTGGGGGCAGCAATTGGAGGCCCCGCGGGCGAGGAGGGCGCCGTGCGGGGGGGCGGCGGGACAGGCGTCGGGGGAGCTCCCGGCCCCAGGCTGCCACGGCTGGCGTGACCCTGGAGCTCCCAGCGCTCCCCTCCAGGGGCGGGGCTTCGAGGTAAACACTGTCCCTGTTCATCCATCCAGACCCCCTAAGAGTGCGGCGTCCCAAGGATGAGTGAGTCCAACTTCCCCGACGATGGCCAGCGAGGCTTTGGAGGGGACGACCACTGGGCCCGGGCAGGAGGTGGGAACCCAACCGGAAAAAGTGCCCACTAGAAACTGAGGGGCGGGGGCTGCCCTTCTCCATCTTTCTGAAATGCTAATCAGCCCATTTTAAAATCAAATGAAATAGCTTGCTTTTCTCTCGGTAAAATGTTCACAAATGGCAAAAAGGCTAATTGGCAAGGGACGCTCACACAGCTAACAGGACGTGGCGGAACTACTCCCAACCACCAGGGCGCTGTCTCGGGGGCCAACTATCTTGCACATCCATCCCCCAGGAGATGGGTAAAGGCCTTGCTGGTATCAGAACTCTACCAGAGCCGCCCCGGCGGAGCAGCGGCTGGGTCCCCTGCTCCAAAGGCGTGCAGACCACATTCCCCGGGTTCTGGTCCTGGGTCAGGGGGAATGACCAGTGTGAACAACTAAATAAAAGTAAAGTGCTTCCTCCTCTCTTCCCGCCTTCCTACTCTCCATTCCTGCCTGCACCTTTCCTTAAAAAAAATAAACTGGAAAGAACTATCACAGGAATTTAAACTTCGGGACATTGGGCAATTTTAATTGTCATGCAATAGCTAAAGGGAAAAAGTAAACACAAACACCAAAGGAATCGTTAGGAAACAGCTGAAGCGGCCTCACGGCCCACGGCGCCTCAACTTTCACAGTGAGGTTTCTAACTCAACACCTGCCTGTGACTAAGACAAGCCTGTAGCCAGCGCCAGGCTTCCAAACAAGTCACCTTTACCCTCGAGCCAGACACATGACGGCCCCGGAGCCGCTCAGCCGCCACCTGAGTGTGTCCTGTGGTTTCACCGCAGGGCGGACACAGACCAGGACGCCATCAACTCTCTGAAATGCTATCGAACTTACGGCGATGTTTGCAAAACATGGGCCCTAAGAAGTTCCAGGAAGTTTCCTACTTTACACGGTCAAGAACAAAGCAAGAGGCTCCTGGGCCTGAGGTCACTTTGTGCAGCGCATCTGACAAATTTGAACTGCGCCCTCCATCTGCACCCCTGCCCAGATGTCCCTGCTCCCGGCGCTGGCTTCTTGCAGACCACCCTGCTGGACAGTGGGCCCTCCAGGGTCCTTCCATGTGGCCTGCACAGTGCGGGCCTGGAGGCCGCTGCTTCGGATGCTGACACAAGGATGCTGGTGCTTCTCTGCAGCCCAGCCAGGCTGTAAGAAAGCGCGACGGAGCACACACAGTCCTGCTCCACGAGCGTCCACAAAAGTCTGGAGGAGATGGCACTGAGAGCAGCGCGACCTTTAGTGCACTCTGGTGTGCCTGCTGGTCTAGTGGACAGGTGACTGGGCACAGCTCACGCACATGCCAAGGACCCAGATTTGAGATCCGGGGCCAGCGCCGGGGGGGTGGGGGGGAAGCGACCAAGAGGAGCAACCAAATGGACTGTTTCTTCCTCTCGGTTATTCCAAGTGGTTTTCTCGATGTCCAGAGATCCACCTTCCTCCAAACATCCTCCTGGTCTTAGTCCTGCCTCCAGAAGACACAAACTAACCACAGTGCCTCAAGAGCCTCGAAGGCGTGTCTGCCCGAAGTAACTGCACCTCACCCTCCCCAGTGGCTTCATTTACGCCCTTCAGGTGTACTGAGAAGCCAGCACCCGAGACGCAGTCACAGGGGCCGGTCGGTCACGCTGACGGGCCCTGCCTTCACCTGCCTGGTGAAGAAGGACAGGAGGCTGTGAAGTGCCTTCAAGACCCGGGAGGGCTTGGCGCGGTGACTGGGGGGACTGCCTAGAGCCGGGCTCGGAATCCTGTGGTCGTCGCACGAGTTGCATGACTGTACCACCTCAGCCAGCCCTGAGATGGGGACCCGCCTGGAAGGTCAGGTACCTCTATCCCAGCAGCCGGGGCCCGACTGTTCTCTCGACATTATGGCCGAAGGGCCCCCCACAAATGGGACAGCCAGAGACACGTCCCACTCTGCTTCACGCCGCCAGTCTGGGCCCTACCTCAGCCGGTTCCCAAGCCGGCCTTGACTTGCCTACCGGTGACCAGAGTCCACGTCTACAATGCGTGGCTCCCGAGCGGGGGCTTCGTCAAGTGCGGGCGTCCTCAGTTACGATGGACTCACGGCCTTTGGGACGCACCTGGCACAGGGGAGCTCACGAGGGACTCCAACTGCGCTCACGCACAGCCATAGCGCCCACCTTCCCACGGCCCAGACTCGTGATGGAAAGAAGCTGACAAATCAGTTGGGCATTTATGTCTTTCTTTAAAATTTCTTTGGGACGCACCCTGGTGGAGCAGCGGTTAGGCCAGTCACCTCCAAGGGAGTTGTCCATATGCCCGAGTCTGAGTCCACGCCGGGGGGGCGCCAGCGAACAACTAAAGAAAGTGCTTCTCTCTCTTCCTGCCGCCTGCCTGTACCTTTCCTTTAAAAATTTTTTCCCCCTTTCAATTTGCTTAGGTAAATGAAGTATTTTTAAACGTAAAGGCTCGCCCTGGCACCAGGCTGATGGTTGGGACCTGGGCCCTGTAAAACCCTAAGGGGGGCAGGGGAGAAAAACCAAAAATAAGTAATAGGACTTCTTCCTCTCCTTCTTTCCTTAAAAAGAATTCTCTTCCTCTCCCTTCCACCCTCTTTGAAAAAAAAAAAAGTTAATGTTAAATATATGAATCTTGGTCCACAAAATAAAATACAATCTCTTTTGGATTGCCACGGTCAAAAAGACAGCTTCCAAAAAAACAGTATATGCCCCTTAGCATCCAGGAGTTAGCTTGAACAAAATCAAAATTGATTCCAAAGACAAACCTTAGCCTATGAAGTAGAAAGAACAGGAGGCTCTGCAGAAAATCTTCCAACCCCCGTAAAACCGTAAACTCTCCGAGGAGTATTACTTAAAGCAATTTAGTCTCAGAAGATCAAAAGTGACCCTCCCAGAGGCCAGGTGACTAACTCTGAAGAAAGCCACACCGACTACAATTTGAACTTCACTTGAGAGGAACCCGCCCGCCCGCGGCGGCACGCCCCCGCAGAGGAGCCGACAGGAGCGCCAGGCACAGGCCCGCAGCCTCGCACCTGCACCCGCAAAGTGCTCGCGTGGCAGGTCTGGGGGAAGAAGCAGCGTGAACAAGTAAAAACAAAGCGCTTCTTCCTCTTTTTCCTGTCTGTCTACTCACCTTCATTCCTGCCTTTGCAGTTCCTTAAAATAGAAAAATAAGGCCCAAATGACGTCCAGCAGGGTTTCACCGATAAATCACTACTGTGTGTCTTCTAACTGCACCCCTTTTGACATTTCACTTTCAGGGCTCCCACTGTTTTCTGTAGTTGTGACCACACAGCATACAACACTTTCCTTGCTTTTCTTGATTTATCGCACCATTTTTCTATGCTTTTCACAGGCTTATTTAGCCTTAAACCCTTATTTTAATGGAAAAGTACAGGCAGGAATGAAGGTGAGCAGGCAGGCAGGCAGGCAGGCAGGCAGGCAGGGAGAGAGGCGGCAACAGTTCACTGGCTGTTCATCTGGATTGTTTCCCCCGGTCCTGGGACTTGAACCTAGGTCCTCGGGATGTACAAGAACTGCACTCGGTTGGAGGCAGAGGGCCCAACCACTACTCCAACAGGGCATGCCAAAAATCTGACTTCCACAAGCTCCCCTAGCCATACAAAATGTAAAAACCCTGTAAATATTCCCCAAAAGAGATACATGACACACTTTCCAAACTGAAAACAAAAGTTGTTTCATCTCAATAGCCATTTTAAACGAAACGAAGGGTAGTATCCTTTTTCTGCCCTAGTCTCTTAACAAGGCAAAACAGTGCCAAGACTATGAGCTAGTGGGAATTTTATAAACAGGTGCTTCTCTGGAAGGCAGTCTGGCAAAAAGCATGAAGATTTGAAACAGGCCTACCTTTTGACTCAGCAATTCTACCTCTATGAATTCACGCCAATAACCAGAGAAGGAAGCAGATGTTTACATGGTAAAACATTCTAAGACTGAAAAACAGAAAACAGTCCAAATGTCTATTAGTGGGGAATTGGCTGCAAAAGTAACTGCTGCAGAGGACTCCTCTGGCGGTTCTGTAATCATTGCTATGGTACAACATCAACAGGTGTGTTCAAATTCAGTGTCCGAATGGGAGCAGGAATACTGACGTCAACTATCTCACTATCAACTACCCCATGCAGGGAGGTGACAGAACAGCATCAGGTCTGCCTGCGTGTGTGCCTGTGCAAGGTGGGCACACGCAGATACACGCACACGGCCTGTTGCCTTGAGGGTCTCAAGCTTCAGCTTCCACCTATTTCCTACTGACAATTTTTTATAACAAGCAAGTATTATTATTTTAACAAAGGAAAATACAGGCATTTTATACATTAAAGGAACACGTCTGAAATAACTTCACATTCATGACATTGTTACCCACCTCCTCTTGCTCATTCTGAGTTACTCCGATAAGGAACGAATGTGAAAGACTGTGAAATAGGTGAAAGCTATACATCCTGATGCAGGAATACGTGAGAATTCCTCATCGGGGTCACTCAGAGGGATTCTCATGCATCACCACCCCCTTTCACCAGGGAATCAGTGCTACGTGTCCACTGCGAAGGCCTTGAACTAAAGAAATTCTTGCCATTGGCTACAGCTTCTCAGGGAAGTTATCAGACCTACACGGGTTTGAAACAGATTCCATGTAAAAAAAAAAACATTTTTTTTCCTTAAGACTGACCCAAGTTTGTTAGGAAGACACAGCAGGGGCTATAACAAAGGTTCACCAATCAGACCAGCAGAACACGGTGGTCTCCAGGTCACTTACTATTCCAAGTGAATATATTTTTATTTGTCTTGAGTCATTTTTGAGGAATGTGAGTCTCGACTTCTTTTGCTTAAATTTATCAAACTTTTAATGATTCTCAACAGGTAATAGTGTGGAGATCAGACCCAGCACAACGTATTCTAGCACATTTCCAGTTTGCGAACTTTACGGTTTAAGAAATTCTAGTTAAAAAACAACTTTCACAATGATCTTTTAGGTTGAAAGTGTATCACACTCTACAAAAAAAAAAGTTAAATGATTCCGTGGACAGTGTGGCAGATATTAGAAAGAACCAAACTCTTAAGTAGCAGAGAGTGGACTCCTGAAGCTGCCCATTTCACTGAAAAAGGAGGGTGGTGCAGCAGCATACTCATTTTCCCAAGTTACTCATGAGACTTCAAGTTCAGCTGTGAAAAGCACTGAAAAGAAAAGCATTGTTTTTCTTTAGTGTCCACATATAGAAATGTGGGCGAAAAGACGTTTCAACTTTGTCTTACTATCAAAGTTGACAATTACCCTAAAAATTTAACTCTAAGTGGTCAATTTCATATTTTGTGAAATGATTTTGAAGGAAAAAAAACCGGATCAAACGGGAATACACTTTTATTAAACACATACAACACCAGGGTCACAAAAGATGAGTTAGTGTTGAAATGTCAATTGGAAGCAAAAACCGAAGTCGGGTGTCATCCAGACATTACGGACTGGGGGGTGGGGGGACGGGGGCTGGTTGCATGAAGACGTGAAAATGCAGAGAAACACAAATTCCCGAAGCCACTAATAAGCTTAAAACGTGTTCTATCCTGAGGTTATGTTGTGCAAGTTTTCCAGATGTGACAGGGCCACACCTGGGTTACAGCCGTCGGACGCCATCCTCTCGTAGACCCTAAGCTTTCTGGGCACTTACCGCCTTACAGAAACGTGTCTTACAGAAGGCGCCGCATTTTCACACGCCCAGACATGCTTGCGAACAGGGTGCCAACAGCACCGGCCGCCTTCTCGGGGTTACCGGGTACACTTGGGTTCAGACTCTGCACTGCCCCGCGGTGCTATGCCCGCGTGCGGGCACCGCGCGGCTGGGCGCTTGTCGACTCCTCGAAGCGCCCGACCCCGGGACCCCCGAGGCTGGACGCTGGGAGCAGCTCTCGGGCGTCCTCGGGTTCGGTGCCCAGCGCCCGGCAGGCCGTCGGGCCTGCGGGGCCTGGAGCCGCCGGGCCGGGCCGGAGGGACAGCCGTCTGCCGGCGTCGACGGGGAGCGCTGGGCCGGGGAGGAGGCCCCACTACCTGAGGATGTTGTGCGCCTCCATGCTCCGGTTCTGATTGCTCGAGCACACCACCGCCACCCGCAGCGGCGACGACGGCATGGCGGCGGCCGCACCGTCGGCGCCTCCCGCTCCGGGCTCCCACCCAGCCACGGCGCTTCCGCGCGAGCAAGATGGCGGCAGCCGGAAGTCATGACGCAAAGAGTCGGCGACGGGGCGCATCGGGACGCGGGCGCCTGCGGGGCTCTCCTCGCGCCGGCGCAGCGTGCCGGGCCCAGGCGAAGAGGAAGCTGCGCGCTCCGGGCGCCCAGCTGGCGGGCGGGCGTGTCGGTGCTGCGGACGGAGGCGGCCGAGAACGGCGACCCGTAAGGCGCTTCCGGGCCCGACGTCTGACGTCACAGCGCCCCGCCGCCGTCGCCGGGAAAGACGTCACAGCGCTGCCCCGGCGCTCGTGACGTCACAGCATCGCGCCTTCGTCGCGAGAGTGACACGTCATGGCGCGCCCTCCCTGCCGTCACCCGGCGCCGTCGTCCGCCCCCGCCGCTGAAGGTTGACCCGTAGCGCTTCTCCGGGGCCGCTCCTACCGGCCTCCGCCCGACTCCGCGCGCCGCGGTCCTCACAGCCGGTCCAAGTGTAGCGTTTACTTGAAGCGCGCGGCTCCGGTGCTAGAGCGCGGGGACCCGGGTTCGTGGCTCGCAGCCCGCGGGCGGAGGTGGCGGGGCGGCGGAAAGTAGGGTCAAGTGAGGGAACGGTTTGGGGACAGGAAAAGAGCGGACGCGTAGTACGTGTGAGGCGAGGGCCCGGGAAAGTCCTGCCGGGCGAGAGCAGAGCGGCCAGGCGCTCGTGGTGGGCTCTTGAGGCACCGCGATGGCGCCGCCGCAGAGACGGGGCAAGGGAATGGCGATCGATGCTCACCGGGGAGTCGGGACGCTCCGCGACAGCAAGGGACGGGCACCTGACGGTGCGCGCCGACTCCCTCCGGGGTGGAGGAAATGTCACCACAGCCGGGGCAGCAGTGGGATGTTTGAAGCAGCATGTGGCGGTGACTGCCCGGGCTTTGAATACCTGTGGCCTGGGTGTGACTTAGGCACAGGTGGATGGCTCCTTGTTGGGGCACTTAAGTCAGAAGACAGGTGACTTGCTTGGAAACACTGGGAGTTTGAGGGATGAGAGAGAGCTTTACCCACCCCCACCCCGCCTCGGTATATATGCATTTTAAGGAAAAGTGTAGGTAGGAATGAAGGAAAGCAGGAAGGGAGAAGAAAAAAGCATTTTACTTATTTTTATTTCCTCGTGCACCTTGGTATTTCTCTCCCGCCTGGGACACGAACCTGAGTTCTTGAGATGTATCTGAACTGTGCTTAGGCTGGAGGCAGTTGACCAAATCACTGCTCTGCCACCGCACTCATATTACTTGAATATTCTAAATGTAGAACATTAGTCCAAGAAGACAAGCATTAAAATAGGTGGTTCATAGGATTAAATGTGCTTCGAATTCCCTACATTTATACATTTAAAAAGTTTTCCTTGATTTTGTTTTTTTGTGATTATTTTCTTTTTATTCACAAGAAATAGAGCTATTTCCGTTTTTAAAACACCCCTTATAATGTCCCCAGCGTGTGCTCAGAACACGTTAATCTGAATTCAGAGATACACAGTCTGAATATACCAAGTTCTGCTTCGTCTCTCCCTGCTCTCTGTCTATGACTGGATGTCCTGGGAACTGAAAACTGTGTCCCATACCTTTTCTTTTTTGATTAACGTCATTGAAGAAACACCGCACGATAGCATTAAGTAAGCTTTAAAACATACATCATGGTACATCATTGTCTGTGTATGACAGGTTCACCACTTTCCTTCCGTTTACCGTGTCTGCCCCCCACCTCCCTCTTCTCTTCCTGCAACTACTTTTGGCTAAAAGTCTATTTGATGTAGTTGTTTTTATTTTAAAGTCCTATGCCTTTTATTTTTTTTAAAGGAAAGGTACAGGCAGGAATGAAAGTGAACAGGTAGGCAGAGAGAGAAGCATAAGAAGCACCTTATTTTATTGAGTTGTTCATCTTGATCATTGCCCAGGGCTTGAACAAGGGACCTTGGGATGTATGTGGACTGCACCCAGTGAACAAAACCTCTAGGCCACCAGGCAAGACCCCTATGCCTTTTTCTTTCTTTTTTTTTTTTTTTAAGGAAAGTTGTGGCAGGAATGACAGCGAGTCAGCAGGCAGGAAGAGAGAGGGAGAAGCATTTTAATTTTATTTTTCTTTAGTTGTTCACACTGGTTGTTCCCCCTTGAACCCAGAGGGATGTGGCCTGTGCTCCTTCAGAGGCGACTGACCTAACCACGGCTCCACTGGGCACCCCACCCATGCCTTTTTTAACCTTTGCATATTCTGCCCCAGTTCCTCAAGGCTTAGTCCAGTCACTGAGGTCCAGGTCCATGTCCCTACAGGAAAGCCTCTTCCCTCTCCCACTCTTGCCCCACTGGCCTTTCTCAGCTCTCCCACCAAGTATGACTTGTTTTGACCGAGGACAGTAGCCCTCAGTTCCGCTGCCCGGCTGCCCGCCGTGTTCAGACTCCAGCTGACGGGCAGGGCGTCCTCATCGTTGCAGGTGGCCCCGCTGCTTCTGTCCACTGCGCAGGACTGGCCGTGTTCCTGCCCCCAGGACTCGTGGGGTGGGGGGGGGCGGGTTGGACCACCTGCCGCCAACATGTTTGCAGTCTGACTTTACTCATCCATCACCAGGTGGGAACTCAGAACTGAAATAAAAAACACACCTAGTGTAGCGCCTATAAATAAACAGGCCTCAGCATTCCTCACAGGACACTTCTGCAACGCAGCGCCTGTCTGCGCCACAGGACAAATGACGCTCTGAGAACCAGTGTGCGCTGCGAGGCTGAAAATGAGTGGGCTGCTGGCGCCGCCTGCTGGAGCAGCGGTGGGTCCGTGGCCTCCACAGCGCACAGGCCACATCCCCCTGGGTTGCAGTCCCGGGTCCCCAGGGAGGCAGCAGTGAGACCAGCTGAATAAAGAGCTTCTCCTGTCTCTTCCCGCCCGCCTGCTCTCCTTTGTTCCTGCCTGCACCTGTCCTTTAAAAAAATAAGTGAATGCGCTGCTGTGAGAATAACTTGGATATTTGACAAGCAGGCTAACAAGTCCCTGAAGAACTTGAGCTGGTAGGACAATTTGAAATGAGTACAAGTTGTTTTCTTTTTTGGAGGAAAGGTGCAGGCAGGAATGAAGGCGAGCAGGCAGGCAGGAAGAGGAGGAAGCAGCACTTACTTAGCTGTGCATCTTGGTGTCTGTCCCTGTCCCCGGGTCACTAGCGCAGACCCTCGGGATGCCTGTGCACGGTGCTCAGCACTGAACTATTGGCACACCTGCCTGGGGCTGTTTTTACAGCTTTAATGAGGCACAGTGAACATCCAGTGAAGTGCCTACATTTACAGCGCACACTGAGCGGTTCTGATGTGGACACATCAATAAAACCGCTGTGGCAAGAGAGCATTTACCAGCCTCAAGGGTTCTTACACCCTTTGTACTTCCACCCCGGGGCCCGCTCCACTCACCCAGCCAACCTCCTCAGGTGAGCGCAGACCCGTGTGCTTTTTCCAGGCTGCTAGATAGATGGAACGGAGAGTATGTGTATTGTTTTCATCTGGCTTCTGCACTCAGCATGATTATTTCAAGGTTCAGCCATTTGTTTTTGTCTTTTCTTACAGGAAAGGTGCAGGCAGGGAGAGAGGAGGATGAAACGTTTTTATTTCCATTTAGTTGTTCACACTGGTGGTTTCTCCCCGGATCCAGGGCTCCGGTTTATGTGGCCTGTGTCCTTCAGAGGCGACTGACCCAGCCACTGTCCCCAGGGAGCACGAAGGGGCGTCCAAAATGTCGCGTGTGCCAGGAGTTGTTTCACTTCTGTCACAGCAGGGTTCTGTCACGTGGGTATACGACACGTTCTCCGCGCCTGCCAGGGGAAACGTGCGTGTTCCCCGCCTCGCTCCACAGCCTGCAAACTCGGCAGTCACAGCTGCCAGTGTCTGAGGGCGACTGCACGGCCCTCCACCGCCTCACGGGCACAGCGCCCGCAGCCAGCACCCTGGCGGACAGCACGTGGGTCAGCTGCTTCTGAAGGGCACGGGTTCCGCACCCCTGGGTTCCAGTCAGCCACTGTGAACAAACACACACAAATGCCAAACATATAAGTGCTTCTTCCTCTTCTTTCTTCCTGTGTGCATGTTTCAGGGAAAAAAGTGTCAAGAACTGTTATTTCATACTTTTTGTGGCTTTTTAGTTGATACAGGTGGAAGGGTAACTGGTTCATTATTTCTTGACTGGATTCAGGAGTCTCTGTCAGTTTTTAGGAGTAAAATACGGGAAACACCCTGTCGATGCTAAGATGGCAAGTTACGGTGGTCGAGATGGGCACACCCTTGTGGCTTGGGTGGTGGACACCCTGGTGTGCAAACCCGGGCCCATCGGGATCCTGATGGGCGTCCCAGCGCGCCGGGGACAACCAAGATGAATAAGTAAATAAAGTGTCCCTCGCTCTCTTCTCCCTGCCTGTCTCTGCTCGCCTTTATTCCTGCCCGCACGTTTCCTTTCAAAAACCAAACATTTTCTTCCCACGGAGCGTCCTGTGAGGAAAACGAGGGGTAGGCCGGCTAAGTGGGATTTCTCGCTTCTGCGATCCTGAGGAGCCATTCACCGTGGGTGTCTGTTTTTGAACGAGTTGGCTGAGACTCACTGAAAATGCTTTTTTAAACTGGGAGCTGCAGGAGGGGCACGTGAAGTCTGCGGAAAAGGCGAACTAAACTCTCCGCCGGATCAGGAGCCTGCCCGCTGGCAGGTCCCGCAAGCAGTGAGGCCCGGGCGCCGTGGGAGCGCGCAGCACCGGTCCACCCTGCCATAAAGGAAAAACGGTTGTTTCCAAGTTGGTGCCGTCCCAGCCAGCCTCGGGGCCATACAGGCTGGCAGTCAGGGCCCCAGGCTCGCCACTCAGTCTGGTGGGCCCAGACCCTCGCCCGCCCGGCGGCCCCAGCGGGTGAGTCACCGAGGCAGGTTTCTCCCATCGGGCCCCAGGGCCTGGAGCCTGGCCACATCCTGGCAACCTGGGGGGCGCTGAGCATGCACCTCTCTGCTGGAGCCCCGGAGCGGGGCACTGGGGGGCTCTCCCCACGAGTTGGGAAATGATGTGGGGCACTCCTGTGGGCACAGGGAGGGGCACCTTGGGCAAGGTTCGGCGTCTGCAGGGACTTGGTTGTGTTTGGTACAAAGGCCACTGTGGGGCTTCCAGGAGGGAAGGTCGCAGCGCGCTGGGGCTGGGGCTGGGGCTGGGGCTGGGGCATCTGGGCCCAGAGGGCACTTCAGACAGCACCCAGGCTTGACTGGGCTCCTAGCCTGGCCCTGAGCCTGGGTGAGGGCATTACTGTTCTCATCTTGGAGACAGGAAGCTGGGCAGCGGGTGGGCCAGGGGACCGCTTCTGCTCCAGTTTCGAGTGTAAACACGTTTCCAGGTACTGGAGAGAGAGGACTGGACTCCACCTCCAGGGCACAGGGAAGTCGAGTTACTCACAAGGACAGCCCACTCACCCACAGCCGGAGGGGCCTGGAGCCTCCCTGGGGCAGACGACACTCCTCCAGACAGGGGTGTAGTGGCTGGGACCTGGGGAGCGGCTGACTTCCAGGTGGACTCAGTAGGGCAAGGGGGGAAGGGGTCTGGTGTTCCCTGCACCCCTGGCAGATGGTGGGGCCGCCTGAAGTTTGTGAGATGGCCATGAGCTGTCCCTGAGAGAGGGCCCAGGCCGTCCCCCGCACGGAGGGTCCTCGGTCTCCACCACGCAGAGTGGACGCCAGGCCTCGGAAAAGCCCTGGAATGGAGCTGTCAGGTGTGTGAGAGCACCCCGTCTCTGGAGAAAGTGGACCCCCCGAGCGCAGGCTCACAAACGGTGGTGAACCGCGACAGCCTCAGCTCGGGAAGCCCTCCCACTTCTGCAGGCAGCTGCGCCCCTCCCACGTCCACGGGGATGCGTCATCCCTCGGAGCAGCTGCCCCCGCTGTTTGTGTCCCTGGGGTCATAGGACTGAAGCTTCTCAGGGACAGCCCAGGTGGGAGCAGCCCAGCCGGGAAGGTGCGGGTGACCCAGGACACCCTGCACGTGGGCATCTCCCCTCCCCCAGCTCTGTGGGCATGGTGGGCCCCAGGCCGGGGAGGGAGTCCCTCTGGGAGTCTCCTAATTGCTGGCTGTCACAGCCTGCGCAGGCACCCACGGGCTGGGCTATTTCTAACGCAGCCCCCGCCCCAGCAGGCACAGGTGCCCTCCCAAGGTCATAGGGTGGACAAGTGGGCCCGCTGGGTCCCTCTACACGGCAGGCTGCCCAGGCTCCCCGACCCGCCTGGCTGGGCACGGACACCAGGACCAGCCACCAGGCTGACAGGAGGAATTGGGAAGAGGGGCCAATCTCTCCCCTCACCAATGCACCCCCCAGACGAACACATGACACGGCAGTGGTCTAAGAACAATGGGCATTTAGACATTGGGCCACGCCTGACCAGCACCACGCTGGGGCGGGCAGAGCGAAGACAGAGGTAGGGCATGGGCACTTGGGGGCGCCGGTGGCCACGGGGGTGAGGGTGCGGAGGGGTTAGCCAGTGACTCCAGGGATGCCAGGTGCAAGGCGGTCGGTCAGGTTCCCGGGATGGAGAGCTGGCAGCAGCCTGCCCAGCACCTGGCATGGCCAAGTGGTGGGTGTGGCACGCCCCAGGTGCTCCGGTCAGCTGGAGAGGGGTGCAGTCAGCCCCAGTCCAGAGGTGGCCGGGCACCCGTCAGACCCCAGGTTCCGGGTCCCCAGCTGGAGAAAGGGTGGTGGTGCTGTCCTCTGCGCTCCAGCCGCGGCTTGGGATCCAGAGACCGAGGAAGGCTGGGCAAGGCGGAGGCCATTCTTCTGCCCTCTGGGCCCAACACTGTCCTTCTGCCCAGGCCCCTCTTCCCAGCCGCCTGCCCCCACTCACCACGGGAGATCCTCCTGAGAGGCTTGAGCCAAAGGGAGAGCGGGAGCTGGAGAGCTGTCAGCTTCCCTCAAAGTCAGAGGACACTCACTGCTGGACACTGCAGCTGGACGCCAGGCCTCGCCTGCTGGGCTTCCTCGTGGCTCCCGCTTGGCAGACAGTCTGTGGGTGCCACTGGCCCCTGCTCACCAGCCCTGACCCTCCTGCAAAGCTTAAAGGGGGAAGCTCACAGGGACTCTGGCCAGAAGCATGTCCAAGCTGGCCAGTCTAGGGGCCTAAGACCCCCTTGGACAGGAGGGCACAGCCCCTGGCAGTGGTGGGGGATACTAAGGCACGAAGCTAACCTACGCCCACTGGGGTGGGGGGTGGGGTGACAGGCTCCAAGGGGCCCCTGGAACCGGCGAAGCACACAGTGACCTAGCAATGACAATGGCCTGGTTTCTCCAACTTGGCACAGGCTGGGGCACAAGGCGATGACCCAGGGCGCCGACGGCTCTTGCTGTTCGGGGCTGTGTCCTGGCGCCCCTCTAAAGGCCTCGGGAGAGGAGGGAGCGCCCCGGAGGCTGGAGGCACCCGCGCGGGTGCCTGGCTGGGAAGGGTGCCGACGACGCCAAAGTCCCGGTGGGCCTGCCGTCCCCTCGGTCTCCTACGGGTCTCCTGCAGCCCCGAGAGGCGATCCTGGGGGGCGGGGGGGCGCAGGAACGGAGAGCGGGCGGGAGCGCCTGGGGCGCACAGCGGGCAGAGGCCGGGCGGGGCGGCTGGGGCTTCAGGGCTGCCTTGGCGGGCCGGGTCGGCCGAAGGCCGGGTGCATGAGGTTCTCGGTGATGTAGGCCACCAGCAGGCAGATGACCACCAGCATGACGCAGATGGAGCCGCCCACCGCCGTCATGGCCACCACGATCTCCCGCATGCCGGCCGGCTCGGCGGCGAACTCCACGCACTCAGCGGGCCCGGCCGGCTCCGGGGCGGCGGCGGCGGCGGCGGGCTCGGCGCGCAGCGGCAGCGGCTGCAGGCACAGGCGGTAGCGCGCGCCGTCGTGCACGCCGGGCAGCAGGTAGTCGCGGCACGAGGCGCCGAGCAGCACGCGCTCGCACGGGAACCGCGTGTAGGCGCCGCGCCACGAGCAGTTGAGCGCGAAGGCGCGCACGCGGCGCGCCTCGGGCGGCGCCAGACGCCACTGCAGCAACACGCTGCGGTTGCGCAGGACGCTGGCGCGCAGCGAGCGGCCGGCCGAGGCGTGCGCCGCGCAGCCGGGCGCCTGGCAGCGGAAGCCGCGCGCGGGGCTGCGGAAGCACAGGCGCCCGCCGCCCGCGTCCGGACCCTCCGGCAGGACCTTGTAGGGGCACCAGGGCGCGTCGGCCGCCGGCTCCCAGCCCGGCGCCGTCGGGGCGGCCGCGGCGCAGGGCGGCGGCGCGCAGGCGGCCAGCAGCAGCAGCAGCGGCGGGGCGCGCATCCTGCGGCAGGGCCGGGCGCGGCGGGGAGCGAGCAGACGGGCGCGGGCGGTGGGTCACGCGGCCCGGGCCGCGCCGCCGCCGCCGCCGCCACCGCCGCACCCGCGCTGGCCCGGCGCAGCGCGCCCGCCGCCGCCGCCACCCGCTCCGACCCGCCCCCGCGCCCCGGCGCGCTCGGACCCGGCGCGGCGGCGGAGGCGGGGCCGCCCCACGTCCCGCCCCCCTTAACCCTCGCCGGGCCGCGGCCTGTGGGCGTCCCGGGCCTGCGCGCTCGCGGCCCCTAGAGGCCGGCGCGTCTCGCAGGAGCCGGGAGCGCACCCGGCGCGGGACTCGGACCCACCCCGGGCTGCGCGGCGGGGGCTGGACCCCGCGCGGCTCCGGTCTCCGCGTCCCGCCGGGCGCGCTCGCTGCGGATCCCGCCCCCGCCGGCCTTCCCCGAACTCGGGGTGGCGGCCTCCGGCTGGGCGGGAGGAGCACAGCGGCCCGACGCGTGGGACGCCGCCGGGTGGCGCAGCCGCTTCCCGGACCTGCCGCGGGCATCCGCCGGGGAAGATCCCGCTCCGGGGCAGAGCTGAGGCCTCCGCTCTGCAGAGGCTCTTCCAGCTCCCACGACTCTGCCCAGATTTCCTGCCTCCGGGCCTGCAGTCGCCGGCAAGAGGATCAGGGCCACCTAGGGCACAGCCTCCAGCAAGCCACTGGTGCAGTGGGTGACTGGCACCCCGGAAAGGAGGGACCTACCTACCTCCTTCCACCTCTTGCCTTCCCTTCAGAATGAGCCCCAAGACCCTAGCCCCTCAGTCTCATCCTTGTCCAGGCTGCCCAGCGTTCAGGACCCGGCTCCAGGGCCAGGGGACTCCTGGCCAGGCCTCCCTGGCTGGTCATGAAGAGGACTTCTCACTGGCAGGGAGCCCTCTGCCTGGACAGGGAGGTCAGGAGACCCTTTGACCGCTGTGGGCCTGGGCTCCCAGAAGCCTGTTCCAGGCTGTTCTTACCTGAGGGAGAGGGAGAGGCCAGGTGGGTTTCAACATGACCCGGACAGCGATGTCCCCACACCCACACACAGGGCGCGCCATCCCCAGCCTTGCTAATTCGTCACCCCCAAAATCCCCGGTCAGAATCAGATCTTGAGGCCTCTGCAGGAGCCCAAAGCCAAGATTCCCCCAGCCCGCCCACCACAGCCCATCCCCCAGCCTGGAGGGCCCTGACCCCAATGCCAGGACTCACCAGTGTGTTGGGACCCTAAGCAGGGTCTCTGCAGGTCTCTGTGCCTAGTGGGGAAGGGCTGGGACAAAGGTTGGGGGCAGGGTGCTCCCTGCCTGCCCTTGGCACTGCCCACCCAGGCAGCGAGGCCCTGGGCTGGGACTCCCGTCCCAGCTTCCCCCGGGGCTTAGGAGCTCACCCAGGGAAGCAGAAATCAGTGGTGATTTAGGGACTCCATGGCTCCACTCTGAGCTCCCAAGCATCAGCATTACTCCTGTCTGCAGAGGATGCCAAGGGGCAGACCCGCTTCCTGTGCTAGCGTCTCTGTGCTCGCCAGTGGGGTTTGGTGGGGCCCACCCATCTTGCCCAGAGAAGCAACACCATTCATGTTGTTTTAAATGGGACAGCACTGTCTTTCTCGTGTTTCCCAACTGTCCTGTCATTTTAATGGAAATGTCAGTTTTGTCCCATTTTTAATAAACCAGGGCCATCTTTAATGCTGGCCAAAAGGAGCAGTTGAGAGGCCCCAAAGCAGCTGCCCCTTTAGTCCCACAATAAAGACGGCGTTTGCCAGCACTGACTGCAGTGGTCCACGGCCACTACTGCTGTTCCCACCCCCTCTGAGGAACCTGGGGCCACACGAGAAGAGGATCCCCCCTGCCCCACACAAGCCTGTTCAAACACCACGGTGGTGTGGACAAGCTACAGGTAAGTACTACAGGGGTCATTTCTGGTACAATGACGTCTATGTCTGGCACCATGGAGGTTGTCTCTGGTTCTGTAGGGTCATCTCTTGTCGGGCTCAACTCCTAAGGTCAGGGCTGGAGGAAGGGACTACAAAGGATCGAGGAAAAGAAGGAAAGAACGAAACAGACCAAAATAGAAGAAAGCGGGGTCGGATAAAAACTGTCAGGGGAACTTGCCCCAAATAGCTACTCTGAGTCACTGACTCCTCCCGTATTTATCATCTTTACACGAGGCAGCCATTTACAGAAAAAATGCAGGAAGTAAATGGGCCATTCTAACAATCATCATCATTTACAAAGTGATTTTACATTTAAAAGGTTTAAGACAACTATCTAGCTTCTAGGCTTCCTCCTGAGCCTCAGCAGAGAACAAAAACCTGCTCGCCAAGGTTTTCCTTGCAGGGCAGAGCTCTGGTTTTCCAGTTGCCTGGGTAATTGTTTTATTCTGCTTTGGCTTCACATATCTAAACTAAGTTTCCTCTTTATTGATCCCAACAATCTCTGTCACCATGGGGGTCCTCTCTGGTACTGTGAGGGTTCTCTCTGGCACTGAGTCGTCATAGGGCATTTCTGGCACTGGGATGGTTAGAGCAGCATGTGTTTTAGGCTGGGGCTCCAATTTCATTTTCACCAAGGTGCCAAAATCCCTTGCACCAACCCTGGCTGTTTGTCTGAAGTCCTGCCCGACTACACGTCATTCCTCTGTGATCACTGATTATCGTCACATATAGTTACTTGTTGGTGGCCTGGCTGCTCTGCTCCTGCTCGGATTACTCTGCCTCCTTCCCTCCCCTTAGCTGCCAGCAGAAAACCCCGTCCCTTTTTTGCTGTCCCGTTTTGGTCTCAAGGAAGTGTGGCCGACCTAAGCAAGACGCCTGAGCAGAGCTGTTCCCGGCCCCTGGATCCAGCCTCACCAGAAGCAGGACCACCCCTGGACTTACATGTTTGGGAGCCAGGAAAGCCCCTTTTATTGAACACAGAACAGACACTCGGCTTTCTTTTGTCTTTTTTTTTTTTAAGGTACAGGCAGAGGCGCGCCCTGGTGGCGCAGCGGTTGGATCAGTCTCCTTTGAAGGCGTGCAGGGCACACCCCGGGTTTGAGTCCCAGACCTGGGGGAAAACAAGCATGTGAACAAGTAAATAAAAATAAGATGCTTCTTCCTCTCTCTTCCCACCAAAAACAAGGTGCAGGCAGAAATGAGTGCGAGCACAGGCTGGCAGGAGGAGAGGGGAGGAAGAAGCCCTTTATTCCATGTTGTTCATCTTGGTGGTGCCCACTGATCCTGGACACAAACCCAGGTCCTCAGGGTATCTGTTAGCTGCGCCCCCCTGCTACTCTGCCAGGATGTGCCCGCCCTTGCTTTTTTAAGCATTTTTGTTTATGTTGGTTCCCCACACACCACCCTGGGTTACAGCCCAGGTCCTTGGGCTTTTCGCGTGGTCCACACCACTGCCGTCTCAGCCGCCTGAGCTATGGGCACATCTCAGGCTCTGGCCATTGCAACTCAGAGGCCTGAGGGTTGGTGCTCCTCCCTGCTCAGCCACTCTTGGCACCTGGTCCCTCCCTATCCTAGCAGCCCGATTGCCCCCTTTGTCCTAGCTGGGTCCAGGGGGGCCCCGGGGGCAGGAGATGGGCAGTGAGCCGTCCATCCCTTGCCTCCCTCCGAGACTGGACCCAGAACCAGCAGGGACTGTGCCCCCGGCAGGAGGGGCAGGGGCCGGCAGGCGGGGCAGGGACCTGCTGTGAGCAGTGCTGGGAAGCTGTTTCTGTGAAGGGAGGACGATGTGTCTGGGGCTGGCCTTGGCGGGGAGGTGGGGTCCAGCCAGGTTGTGCTCCCGAGGGGCTTCACTGTTGGCAGCGCCACGTCCCCCAGCGCACATAGGACATGCTGAGGGGTAGTTTGAGTTTTCTCTAAACTCAACTTTTCCACTGAAAGAACATCTTTTAAAAGGAGACCTTGGCACCCTGTTCGGCAGTGGCTGAGCCTGCCACCTCCAGCCGAGTGCAGTCCGCGCACATCCCAAGGACCTGGGCTCATGTCCGCGGCCAGGGGAACCACCAAGGTGAAAAACTAAATAAAATAAAATGCTTCTTGCTCCTCTCTTCCTGTCTGCTCATGTTCATTCCTGCCAGGACCACCATTCATTTAAAAAAAAAAAAAAAAAAAAAAAAAAAAGGGCCCACCTAGGGTGGAGCCGCATTGGGTCAATGGTCCCCAAAGGAGCACAGACCACGAACCCCTGGGTTTGAGTTCCTGGTTGGGGTGGGGGAAACAACGAATAACTAGACAGAAAGAAAATGTTTCCTCTCTTCCGTCTGCCTACTCACCTTCATCCCTGCATGCACCTTTCCTTACAAAAAATGGTGACTTCAGGTTGGGATTAAGAACAGAAAGGGCAGAAAAACAAATGCCAACAGCCTTGGATTCCTGTCCTGCTTGGAAAGTCAGATGATTTCCTGGGTTTCTGCGCCTCTTCTCTCTGCTGCTGCCCAGGGCCTGTCCAGAGCCGGCTGGTTGCTGGCCGCCATGGCGACCCTTTGTTTCCCACTCCCACCTGGGAAGCAGCAGCCACGTGAGTCTGCCCAGGTCATGGCCCTGGCTGCTGTGACTCCAGTTGGGGCGCAACCGATACTGTCACTGCCCAAGCTCCAGGTGATCAGAAATGACAGTGTGTCCTGTACAGAGCCTGGAGGGCCAGGGTGGCGGACATCAGGCTTGCTGGGGCTGGGAGGGTCCCAGGGATGTCGGGTGACTGCTGAGGTCACTCAGAGGAATGTCTGGTTCCTGGCACGTGGCCATCAGGCTCCGTAGTGACTCTCACTGCTCCTTAGTCCCTTCTCCAGCTGTGAGAGCAGGGGAACAGCTGTGGCCCTGCGCCCTGTGGCAAGGTGAGGCGAGCCTTAGTGCAGAAGCTCCTCCTGCCTACAGCTGGGTCAAGAGATGGCCCTTGGAGGGGCAGGGCAGTGACTTCAAGGACTTCCCAAGCCGAAGCCCCTGGTCTGGTGGGTGTAGATGTGACCCTGACCTAGAGCAGAGAGGCTGAGCTGTTGCAGCAGCTGCCTCATCCCTGGACACCAGACCACTGTCCAGGACAAGTGTCAACTTTGCTGATGCTCAGCCCCTCACCAGCCCCCACACCCACACTGGCCCCCTGCTCTTGTGGGCAGGGAAGCCTGTGCACAGAAGGTGATGTCGTTTCCAGTGGTTCTGGGAGGCCCAGGCGTCAGAGGTGCTCTGTTCTTTCAGGGCAGGGATGCCCCTTCATCCCCGTGTGAACTGCAGCACAAGGGTGACACACCCACAGGGCCACTTGGCCACCACAGTGAACAGGAAGAGGGGAACAGTTCAGAGGGGAAACTGAGGCTCAAAGGGTCTGTGGGGATGGGGTATGAAACACCCAACTCGGAGCTTCTGTCATGCCAAGATGCCTTGAGTAACCAGAGGTGGAGGGGCCCTCCCGCTGGCCTGGGCCCCCTCCGTTCCCAGCACTGGTCAGGACGCCTCCAGGATGTCAACTTTGGCCCTCGATGCTTTGGTGGTGACTGGGGTGGAGGCCCTCCTACAGGCTGTTGCTGGGGACTGTCTGGCTTGTCTGCCCTTTATGTAAAGTCAGAGACTGTGGACAAGGACCTCGGGACAAGGGTTTCGAGACAAGGGTCTCAGGACAGCAACTGGGCTCGTTGGTCTGCGTGGGGTCAGGGCTCCAGGGGCTCTGCCCACCCAGACCTGCAGGCCCACCTCACCTCTGGCTGCTGTATGGACTTAAATCTACGTATGTCCCCAGGGAATCGCCCTCTGTTCCCAGTGTGTTAACAGAAGACACGCAGAGCCCTCCCACTGCGTGAAGCCGTCCTTCTGTCCCCAGTGCTGGTGGGGAGCATGCCCAGCTCCATCGGGCTAACCGCAGGTCTCTGTCCCACCCCGATACCAGGCGGGTTTGGGTGCTGCAGGTCGGCCTTTCTAGAAGGTTGATGGGTGCACTGAACAGCTAGCTGGGGGTAGGGACTGGGATCCCCCAGGCCTCGCGGTCGCTGTTGGCCCGGCCTCTGCAGACTCGGAGGTCCGCTCCCACGCTGTTCCATCAGGACGCTGCCCCCCAGGGGGCACGCTGATGGGGCTGTCTTCCTCTGTGGGCACCGCGGTTCTTGGAGGCTAGCAGCAGGCTGGCTGGCGGGCCCCCCTGGTGCAGTGCACAGTGCTGCTGGTGCTCAGGCAGCAGTCACTGTCCCTCCAGCGCTGTGCGCGAGAAAAGTCCAGGTGTTAAGACTGCAATGGGTCTGGAAAGCAATCAGTCTAGATTAAAGCAGAAGGACAGAGGGTTCTAGGAGCCATGTCTCCAGAAGTTTAGAACTAATGGATATGAGCCTTTGAAAAGAATAGTGACACAGATGCGGCAAAGATGCTGGAGTGTTTTGACTTAAAAGGAAAAAGCCACAAATCGGGTAAAATCTAACTCGTACTGGGTTAAGCACCGACTCAAGGGAAAAAGAAAAGCTGTGTCAGGAGACGCAAGAACCGTGAACGTGGGTGCACGGGGTGACACGGACCGCGCGCTTCCTCCTGCTTCAGGGCCGGCAGCGTTGGGGCGGCGGTTTGGAGAGCCCAGGTCATAGCCTTATCGCGAGTCCATGGAAATCGCAGCCGTGCGGCCCGCGCGGCCGGCTGCTGGGATCCGGTGCAGAGCACGCGGAGCTGGAGGGCGGGGACCGCCGGCCGCCGGAAGGAAAAGCACCGGAGAAACGCCGGGAGTCCCTCCGGAGAAGGCGGCGCGCGCCGCTCCCGCTGCGGTCTTCGGCGCGGAGCCCCGGGACTGCTCGGCGGAGATGCGTCTCGTAGCCACGGCGCCTCCTCCCGCGCGACACTGGCGTCCAGCCGGCGGCCTCCGTCTCTGTGGCGAGGGGACGCGCCCGGCAGCGGCGCAGGAGAGCGGGGAGAGCGCGCCCGGTCAGCTGTCCCCGGACGCAACTGTCCTCGACGAGCTGACGCACTTCCGGCCCTGGCCCCGCCCAGGGCGCGCGTCCCGGGCCCACGTCCGCGCAAGTTCCGCCTCCGGGGCGGACCGGGGTCAGGTCGCGGGTTGACCTGCCTGCGGGAGCGGCCCGCGTCGCGGACGCCGGGCGTCTACGCTGCCCGCGAAGCGCGCCTCCCCGACCCCGCGCCCCGCCCCCCGCCGCGGGGCCTCCTGGGACTTGTGGTCCCCGCGCTGGCTGCGAACTACGACTCCCGGCGGGCGCCGCGGTCGGTGCCGCCCCTGCGGCTGTGGGATCCTGCGCTGCGCTGCGCTGTGCTGCGAGGCGGGAGGCCTGGCGGCCGAGTGGCTGCCGCGACCGGTGCAGCGCCGAGGCCTGGCCGCTGGCTGGCGGACCGCGCTCCTCGGGCCCCGGCCCCGCGCAGAACGAGCGGGACGGAAACTCCGGGCAAGTGCAGGGTCGCGGCGCCGGACGGCGGTTCCCGAGCGGGGCTGGTGATGGGCGGGGCGGGCCCAAGGGCGCGCGGCGGGTCAGGGTGGCAGCGGGCCCGGACCGCTGCTCCGGAGCCGCAGACGGCGCCTGCGTGCGGGACTAAGGGACCTGCGGGGCCGGGCGGTCGCCGCGCTGTCGTGGGCTCGGCCGTCGCCGGCGCGACAGCCCCGTCCGCCGCCGTCCTGCTGAGGGGCCGGCTGCGCCCCGCGGACACCGCGGCCGCAGGTTGTGTGGCTCAGAGCTTGCTCTGAAGTGCAGCAGGGCTCGAGGCCGGCCGTCCCCAGAGACCTCCGAGAAGGGCGGAGGGTCGGGCGGGGCGAGGACAGCTGCAGCTCTGGACGGGGTTCACCTCCTGGGCTGTTTGAGGCTTGTCGAGGGGTGTCGTGTGTCCGTGGGTGGGGAGCACAAACCACCCCACCGGGTTCAGACCATTTGAGGACATGAGCACAGGTGCCAGACAGGCTCAAGTGCTGGCCCTTGCTGGCGGGTCCCTTTACAGTCCTCTCCCGCCTGTTGCTCCCGACGCAACAGGTCTCTGGATGTCACAGCCGCCTGGCGGGGAACGACCTGTGCAGTTGGGGGGCGGGGTGACAGCCGGTGCTGCAGGCCCGGGAACTTTGCGACCCGGGAATGACAACTCCCTCTTCTTCCTTTGGCCTTCCCCTAGCAGGTTCCGGATGCAGGGCCCCGTCCGACATCTGGGGCCTCCTGGTCCCTAATGGACCAGGCCCACAAGCACCCAGGATGTCCACCCCAGTTTAGTCAGAACCGCCAGGTGCGGCCAGCTGTGCCACGAGCATCAAACAGCGTGGTCAGGATCGGCGTCCCTTCTTTGCCGTCTCAGCCTCCTCCAGCTTTATTCTGAATAAAGGCGCCTTGCCAAGATCCTAGCTAAATGTGACTGCTCTTAACCATCCACGGAGAGGGGAGCGGCCCGGCCCTCTCTGCCGTCCTGCCATCTGGTTTGGAAAGCGCACTGGCTCCCCGCACAGCGGGTGGGGCTAGGAGTGTAAAACTGCCTTTTAAAAATCGTTTTCCCCAGGGCTGCCGGCCAGCCGGCCGCCTGCCTGCTTCGCTGTGTTGTGTCGGCACTGGCAGCTGGTTTCCGACAGGGAGCCTTGGTGGCCGAGCACATTTGTGACCCGGGAAATAGCAGTTGAGTGTCTGGGGTGCTGGTGTGAGGCCGGCAGGTGTTCTGAGGTAAGTTCCAACTTTGCCCAAATCCTCACCCCCCCTGGCGCCCAAGAGCCTCTGCAGCCGTGTGGCCCAGCAGCCAGGCTCCCGTCCGCCAGAGGATGGCAGAGGCGGGAGCTTCTGGCAGAAAAAGAAGAAAAGGTGGGTTTCCCACCGGAAGCGGCGTCCCCTTCTGCCTGGCTCTTGGGGTCTCAGAGTGCCCCCCTGTCCCCAGCCCTGTCGGTCCCTGTTGTACCCCCTCCCCACCCCCATGCACCTCCAGAGGTGAGGCAGCGAGCTCTGGTTGGGGGCCAGGTGTTGCTTGGAGCATGACCAGGTGCGGGGGGACAGTGATGAGACCAGGCAGGGAGGTGTGGCTGGGCCCGAGACCCTGAGACCTCCAGGGACAGGGAGCATGGGACCAGGAGGCCGTCAGATGTGGATGCTCCATAGCAGGATGCTCCTGTCCGTATCCTCCTCAGGGGTGCTGGGCAAGAGGCAGGGGTGTGAAGAGGCCCTGGGATCCCACATGGGGGACAGCCTGGGGCAGCCATTCGCAGCCCAGCTGGAGAGCTGTCTGGCTGTGCTAAAAATACCATGTGAAGGCAGCAGGTGCTGGTCGGGGCGCCTGGCCCAGGCCCTGCCTGCCACCCGCCCGGAGTGGGCACCGTTGTCTGTCCTCTGCCCAGGGCCGGCATAAGCCCACAGACCACCATGCTGGGGTGCCTGTGTCTTGTTGGGGATGTTCCTGGCTGGGGCCCTTCATGTCGGTGTGGGACCCGTCTGCCGCACGTCAGGGTCTGCACTGGCCGGAACGGGGTCCGCTGTGGCTCACTCTTAGCAGTGGGGTCCGGCAGGCCGGGCAGAGGCGTATCTGACTCCGCCAGCTGGTGATGGGCAGAGGCGGGTCTGGCAGCTGGCCGTCCCTCGGGCAGCGCCGCCAGCTCTCTTGTGCTACTCTGCTGAGCCAGACACGTGTGGCAGCTGCTGCTGAGGAGGCACATGGGCCGTTCCCCTCAGCTCACAGTCTCCAGGTGGCAGGTGTGTGACCAGGAGGCCTGGGCCCGACGTGCTGATGGAGGGGGAAGCCCCTGGTTCTCTGGCCTCTGTGCCCCATCTTAGCAGAGTCCAGACACCTTAAGGGCAGGGCACTGTGGTCCCAAGAGGTGAGGCCGCTGGATGGCCAAGCTGGGAGGGGCTTCTCTGAAGTGGAACCGGCTCTGACGAGCTGCTCGGCTGGGGGATGTTGTCCTTAGAAGCCTTTTTCTGCGTAGCTGGGGAGGCCTGGGGTGGGTGCGAGCGGACCAGCTGGCCGACTGGCCCACCCCCAAGAAGCTGTGGGAATGGACCCAGAGCCCAGCCCCGTGGCCGCCGTTGCACCTCAGCAGGGCTGTGCTGTCCCGAGCTGGCCTGGCCTCGGATGCTGAGTGCCGAGCTGGACCTGGACCTGGGCCTGGGCTCGGCGCAGACCCCGGGCGGAGGGTGATGTGGCTTCCCTCCCTTGTTGCTGGCCAAGCCGGGCCTCAGTATCCTGGTCTGGGCGGGGCACCGTGGAGCATGCAGGGCTCAGCTGCCGCCGGGTCGGCCTCCTCTTCTGGGAAGCGTGCAGTGAGGGACCCCTGCTCCAGCACAGGCACCTGCATTTGCAAAGTGGGCGCCCATCTCAGGAGCCGGCCCCATAGCGGCGCAGCCACGCTCCCTCCCTGTGGGCTGCACCTCCCAGTACGGGGTCTGAGCGGCGTGGTCTGTGCTTGCTGGGACCAGCAGTGTGTTATGGCTGCGAAACGGCCCCTCTACCTGGCACGTACCTGCCCGAGCGGCCACCTGGTTCTCCAGAGAAGGCCCCACGTGGGGCCCAGAGCGACCTTCAGTCCGATGGTGTCACAGCAGCGAGCAGCGGTCTGGCGGCGGGACGGCCATCCCGTGACTCGTGCGGTTCCTCCTGCCTGTCGCGACTCCTTCGGGGATTCCCTTGTCCCACGCGTCTTCAGGGTCGCGGCCCTCCACTGAGCTCGCTCTCTGCGGGCCCCTGCCGCGGGCTCTGCAGCACGTGTGCTCGCAGGCTTCTGCCCGAGGCGCTGGCCTGTGCCCTCCGCCCAGGGACAGCCGGCGCCTTCCTGAGGGTGTGCTCTGCCTGCAGGTGCCAGCAGCCGGCCCACCATGGACCCGGACCCCCAGGCGGGCGTGCAGCTGGGCATGCGGGTGGTGCGAGGCGTGGACTGGAAGTGGGGCCAGCAGGACGGCGGCGAGGGCGGCGTGGGCACGGTGGTGGAGCTGGGCCGCCACGGCAGCCCCTCGACCCCCGACCGCACGGTGGTCGTGCAGTGGGACCACGGCACCCGCACCAACTACCGCGCCGGTTACCAGGGCGCGCACGACCTGCTGCTGTGCGACAACGCCCAGATCGGTGGGTGCGCGAGCGGGTGGGGGGGGCGGGGGGGCTGTCCCCGCGCCCTGACCTGCCCTGCCGCTCCCCAGGCGTCCGCCACCCCAACATCATCTGTGACTGCTGCAAGAGGCACGGGCTGCGGGGCATGCGCTGGAAGTGCCGCGTCTGCCGCGACTACGACCTGTGCACGCAGTGTTACATGCTGGGCAGGCACGACCTCACCCACGCCTTCGCCCGCTACGAGACGGCGCACTCGCGCCCGTGAGTCCGCCCCGCGGCGCCACCGCCCGGCCCTCCCGGCGCCGCGGCTTTGTTCGCAGCCCGGCCTCCCGCAGCCCTGTCGGCCGGGCTCTGCGTCCCCTGCCCGCCCCGCCCCGCGGCCAGAGCCTCAGCAGCCGTGTCCCCAGGAGCGCTGGGCGCCTATGCTCCAGACTGGGGTGCGTGCCCCCAGGCTACCCCGCTGCCCCTGTCTGATGGTCCTTACAAACGGTGCGGGCACCCTGGCTCCTAACTGGTGGCACCCAGGGTCTCATGACACACCTCCAAGAGCCGGCGGCCAGTGACGACTGCTGCCTGGCGGGCCTGCGCCCGCCCCCACGCGCGTGTGGAGGGACGGCTGCTGCCGGCCGCCGTGCCGTCCTGCGTGGCCCACTCGCGCTGCTCTCTTGCAGGGTCCTTCTGAGTCCCCGCCAGGGCCTCCCTCGGATCCCCCTGAGGGGCATCTTCCAGGGGGCCAAGGTGGTGCGGGGCCCCGACTGGGAGTGGGGCGCGCAGGACGGTGAGTCGGGGGCCGGCGGGGGGGCCACGGCTCTGGGCGCCGTCACAGGGCTGCTGTCTCTCAGGGGGCGAAGGGAAGCCGGGCCGCGTGGTGGACATCCGCGGCTGGGACGTGGAGACGGGCCGCAGCGTGGCCAGCGTGACGTGGGCGGACGGCACCACCAACGTGTATCGAGTGGGCCACAAGGGGCGGGTGGACCTCCGGTGCGTGCGCGAGGCGGCCGGCGGCTTCTACTACCCAGAGCACCTGCCGAGGCTCGGTACGCCCGGCCCTTCCCTTCCCGGCGCCCGCGCCCACCCCTCGCCGGCCGAGCCGGCCCTGAGCTGGGCCTGCCGTCCCGCCCCACAGGCAAACCAGCAGAGCTGCAGCGCCGAGTGAGTGTTGACGGCCAGCCCCCGCCGCCCAGCGACAAGGACAAGTGCCTGCTGGACACGGACGTCCTGCGGGAGATGCAGGAAGGCCCTGGCCGGTGGGACCCAGGGACCCCGCAGGTGAGCCCCACCTGCTGTCCCGCCCCTTCCACGCCCTCCGAAGTCACCCTGGGTCTCTCACTCGGGGGCAGGTCTGAGCCCCCCGCCTCCCCTGCGTGCCCGCTGAGCCCTGGGCACCTTCCTGCAGCTCAAGGGCCTCAGGGCCAGAGGCAGCCAGGCCCCGGTACCCTCCCAGCGACTGGCAGTGAGGACTCGGGGGCACATTGGAGGACCCTTCGGACAGGGAGGAAAAGGCGGGAAGGCAGAAGGTGCTGGAGCAGCCCTGAGGGGCCACGAGCCAGAGCTCCGCTGTGGACCCAGGCCTTCCAGCAGGGAGAGTCGGGGCCACGGGTCGACATTTCAGTGGCCCCTCAGGTCCAGGCACAGCTGTGCGGAAGGCCCTGGAGCAGCGGTCTGGCCCTCCCCCTCCCTCGCCCTGCAGGCCTGGCCAGTCTGCCTGTCCCCAGCAGTGCACAGGACGGGCCCCCGGACTGGCTCTGGCCCGGATGCCGCTTGCGGACGTCCAGGATGGGTTACCCCGGACTGCCCTGGTCACGGGGAGCCCTTGTCCAGCCAGGCTGCTGACTGTGCTCTCAGGCCTGCCTGTCTTGCGTGTCCTGCGGTGCCAGGAAGCCGCCCTAACACGCCTCTCTGTCACTCAGCACAACTCCTTCTGGGTAGGCGACATGGTGCGGGTCATCGGTGACCTTGACACGGTGAGGCGACTGCAGGCCGGGCACGGCGAGTGGACGGATGACATGGTCCCTGTGCGTACCCCTCCCTCCATCTCTCCCGCGCCCCCCGCCCCAGACCTGCTGGTGACCCCCGTCCACCACAGGCCCTGGGCCGTGTCGGGAAGGTGGTGAAGGTTTTCGCAGACGGGAACCTGCGCGTGGCAGTCGGCGGCCAGCTGTGGACCTTCAGCCCCTCCTGTCTGGCGGCCCACCGGCCCGAGGAGGACGCCAACCTGCACGTGGCCGAGCGCACCCGGGAGAACAAGAGTGCGGTGCCCGCCCGGCGGGGGGTGTGGGGCTGCCCTGGCCGCCGCTGATCCGAGCCCTGCCCTCCAGGCCCACTGAGTGTCGCCCTGGACAAGCTGCGGGCCCAGAAGAGTGACCTGGACCACCCAGGCAGGCTGGTGGCAGAGGTGGCGCAGGGAAATGCCGCCCGCGCCCTGGAGCTGCTTCGGAGGCGCCCAGAGCAGGCCAGTGCCCGCCCCGCATGGCCCTGCTGCCACGCTGGCTCGCCCCGGGTGTCCGGGCACTGACCTGCCGGCTCTCCCCACAGGTGGACGTTGAGAACCAGGGCAGGACAGCCCTGCAGGTGGCTGCCTACCTGGGCCAAGTGGACCTGCTGCGGCTGCTGCTGAGGACGCGGGCGGGTGTGGACCTGCCTGACGCGGACGGCAACACTGCACTGCACTACGCGGCCCTGGGGTGAGGCCCCGGGCGGTGGGGGCCGTGTCTGCAGGCCCCGCGGGGCGCGGTGCCCCTCCAGCTTCGTCTCCCGCCAGGAACCAGCCCGAGGCCGCACGGGTGCTTCTGGGTGCCGGCTGCGGGGTCAACGTCCTCAATGGCCGGCGGAGCGCGGCCCTGCACCTTGCAGTGCAGGGGGGATTCCTAGAGGTGGTCAGGGTACTGTGTGAGCGCGGCTGCGATGTCAACCTGCCGGTGCGTGCTGGGTCGTGGACCTGCCCTGGGCTTGGGAGACGGTGCGGTGACCTCCGCCAGTGACAGCTGGTCCTCCGGCAGGACGCCCATGCCGACACACCCCTGCACTGCGCCATCTCCGTGGGCGCTGACGCCAGCAGCATCGTGGAGGTTCTCACCGAGGTGCCACGCGTCGACCTCACAGCCACCAACAGCCAGGGCTTCAGCCCACTGCACCACGCAGCCCTCAGGGGCCACACGCAGTGAGTCGCCTGGGGCAGCTGGGGGCAGCCGGGCTCTGCCCTCTGGCGACGGGCTCTGCCCTCTGGCGACGGCCTGGCTGCAAAGACGTCTCCCTGCCCGCAGGGCTGTCAGGAGGATACTGGCGCGCGCGCGGCAGCTGGTGGACGCCAAGAAGGAGGATGGCTTCACGGCGCTGCACCTAGCGGCCCTCAACAACCATCAGGAGGTGGCCCGGGTCCTCATCCAAGAGGTAGGGACACGGGGTCGTGTCTGGAGGGAGAGTCAGGGTCACCAGGACAGCTGAGCCCGTGCCTGCCCCTCCCCAGGGCCGCTGTGACGTGAGTGTTCGAAACCGGAAGCTGCAGACCCCGCTGCACCTGGCCGTGCAGCAGGCCCACGTGGGGCTGGTGCCACTGCTGGTGGACGCGGGCTGCAGCGTCGACGCCGAGGACGAGGAGGGGGACACGGCCCTGCATGTGGCATTGCGGCGGCAGCAGCTACAGCCCCTAGCGGCTGACGGCGCCAGGGGAGACCCAGGGTCGGCACAGCTCTTGTCCAGGGTGAGAAAGTGTGCCTCTCGGTGCCAGAGGGAGGCAGCATTCTCCGGGACCCTTCAGGGGCTGTGCAGGTGCCCACTGGCCACCTGTGCTGACCACCAGGGAGCCAGGGTACTGCTTGCAGGAACGTCTTCAGGGACCCCAGGTTCTGTGCTCCTGAGCAGCAGTGCCCTGCAGGGCTAGGCAGAGTCGGGGGTAGTGTCTTGGAACTCAGCCACTTTCCCAGAGTTACACGGTGCCAGCAGAGGCACCCGCAGGCCAGGGTCCAGCACCTCTGTCCCCCCGCCCAGCTCCAGGCCTCGGGCCTCCCAGGTGCTACAGAGCTGTCGATGGGCGCTGCGGTCGCCTGCTTCCTGGCACTGGAGGGCGCCGACGTGAGCTATGCCAACCACCGCGGCCAGAACCCATTGGATCTGGCCACCGAGGATCGCATAGTCAAGGCCCTGCAGGGCTGTGCCCAGCGGTTCCGGTGAGCCCCGCCGCGGGGAAGGGGGACGGGCCCCCTGCCCCCGGGCCTTTTCCAGCCCCTCCTCTACTGGCAGGGAGCGGCAGGCTACTAGCGGCGTGGCCCCCGGCCCCAGGGTGGTGCTCAGCACCCCCAACACCGTGATGAACCTGCTCGCGGCTGCCGGGCCTGAGGCCGCTGAGTGCCTGGTGTGCTCCGAGCTGGCGCCGCTGGTGCTCTTCTCGCCATGCCAGCACCGCACGGTGTGCGAGGGTGAGCACGGGCCGGGTTGGGACGGGCCAACGGGGATGGCCGGGGACGGGCCAACGGGGATGGCCGGGGACGGGCCGCGGCGGGCCGGATGGGACCGGGCGGGGCCGGCCAACAGCGCGCTCTCCCCGCAGAGTGCGCGCGCAGGATGAAGAAGTGCCTCAGGTGCCAGGTGGCCATCAGCCAGAAGCTACGACCAGGTGGGTGGGCCGGAGGGGGCTCGGCGGCTGGGCCCCGGCCCCCGGCGCCCACTCACCAGCTCGCCTGCCCGCCCGCCCGCAGATGGTACGGAGGTGGCCCCCGCGGCGCCCGCGGCCGGCCCGCCCCGGCAGCTGGTGGAGGAGCTGCAGAGTCGCTACCGGCAGATGGAGGAGCGCATCACCTGCCCCATCTGCATCGACAGCCACATCCGCCTGGTGTTCCAGTGCGGGCACGGCGCCTGCTCGCCGTGCGGCGCTGCGCTCAGCGCCTGTCCCATCTGCCGCCAGCCCATCCGCGACCGCATCCAGATCTTCGTGTGAGCCGGCCGCGCCCGAGCCACGTCGCGCGGCCTTCGCCACCCCCGCCACCCCCTTGTGTTTTATAAAAACATTTTCGGACTCTGCCTGGTGCTTGCCTGGGGCGGGGGCGGGCGGACAGAAGGGCCACAGCGGGCCGCTTTCCCCACCGGGTTGTCCAGACGCCGCCCCGCCGACCCTCCCCACTCCCCCTCCAGGAGACCGGCTTCCTCCCCCCACCGGCGCTTGGACGCCCCCAGGCCGCAGCCCGGACCTGGGGAGAAGGCGGGCGCAGGGTAGGGAGGGCCGGCTCATTGGAACAACCAGCCACGAAGAGGGGGCGCCGCCCTTAGCCGGCCTTAGTGCCAGTGCTTTCCAAGAACCACCAAATTTGTCCCTGTAGCCTCGCGGCCGCCGGCCAACCCCTTGGCACTGACCTCTCTGGCCCGGGAAGCCAGAATCGAGTGTGAGAGGGCCAGGCTCCCAGCCTGCCCTGGTCGGGTGCCCGCCTTGACCCAATTCCTCTGTATCTGCTCCCAAGGGCCTCCGGTTCTCCCAGAGGCCCCAAATTATCCTCCTGCCAGCTCACGGCTGTCCCCGGTTCTCCAGGTTCAGTACACCCCTCTGCCCCACTGGCCACTGCGGGTTCGGGCCCTGTGCCTGGGTGCCCCCGACTCCCCCAACCTGCACTCCTGCTCTCCCGACACCCCGGGGCCTCCTGGGCCCCCCCCCCCCCCCCCCGTGCGCTGCACTTTCTGGCTGCTTTCCCTCCCGATGTGTCCCCTTCCCTCTAGGACCCAGATATAGGCAGATGGAGGCTCTGTTCCAGATCTCAGGTCTAACTTACTGCGGGGGCATGACATCGTCAGAAGTTGCTGGTCATTCAGCCCCCAGCTAATTGGGGACCCCTATTAACCACCCTCTCCCTAAGCCTGAGTCCTTGGTCCCTTCTCCCCAAGCTCCCCACCCAAAAGGCCTGCTGAAGACAGCAAATGGCAGCTGGCTCCCTTCAAGGGTGGCTGCGCCTCCCCCAGGGCCCCCTCAGGGATGTAATTCGAGCCTCCGGCCCGCCTCCCCTCCAGGCTCTGTGGCCCAGGTCCCTGGCAGCCCCTAGTGGCCCTGAGTCCCGACAGTGAGTTCAGACACGCCATGGGCCATGGGGCCTGTGTCCCCGCTGCTGCGTTGGGGTCTCAGGACCAGGGCCACTGTCTCCGAGCCCTGCGGGGCGCCCTGTGCTTCCTCCCTGCGTTCCTGTTGCTGGCCTGGTGGGGAGACTCTGCCGGCCGGGCCACTGCAGCACAGGTGAGAGGGGGCAGCCGGGAAGCCCCAGCTGCTTGGGGTCGGAAAGCGAATCTGTGTTCTGAATGTCTGGGAGTCGCCTGTCCCCACTGTGGGTGGGAGATGAGTCTGGTCTGCAACTCCCAGCTCCACCCCTAAGACCCAGCTGTTTTGTAACCTCTTTCTGGCGATGAAAGTAACACGCTGGAGCAGAAAACCAGAACTGGACGACTCAGGAGGGAGCGCCAACCCCTCCCTCGTGCATACCCGCCCCAGCGACTGCTTTCATTTTGGACTCGGGTGCAGTCCCACTGCCTCCCCACGACTCTTGCTTCCCTTGAAGGGGAGTGTTGCTGTGCCTCACCCCGAGGGCGTGCCTGCCACCCTGGACCCCGGTCTGCTGCTCCCCCAGGGTCCACGCAGACGCCGCTACACGCTGACTCCAGCCCGGCTGCGCTGGGACCACTTCAACCTCACGTACAGGTGCACCCCTCGTCCCGGGGGCAGGTGGGGCCACAGGTGGCCACCACCTGACTTTGATCCCCACCGTAGGGTCCTCTCCTTCCCACGGAACCTGCTGAGCCCCAGTGAGACCCGGCGGGGCCTGGCTGCAGCCTTCCGCATGTGGAGCGAAGTGTCCCCTTTCAGCTTCCGCGAGGTGGCCCCTGGACAGCCTAGCGACCTCCGCATAGGTGGGCACCGTGTCCCCGCCCCTGTCTGACTCCTCAGCCCCCTCTCAGCCCTGTGCTCCCCCAGGTTTCTACCCAGCTAACCACACTGACTGCCTGGCTTCTGCGCTTCACCACTGCTTTGACGGGCCCACCGGGGAGCTGGCCCACGCCTTCTTCCCACCACACGGCGGCATCCACTTTGACGACAGCGAGTACTGGGTCCTGGGCCCCACGCGCTACAGCTGGAAGAAGGGTGAGGCCGCTGCCGGGGGCCTGCACCTCAGTGGGCGCTGTGGGCGAGCGGAGGCACATGTGGGGTGCTCGTGGCAGGGAAGGCAAGGCTGAGAGGAGCCCGAGGGCCCCACTCCACCCTGTCGACACAGCTGGAGCTGCATTCTTGGGGGCCAGCTCATCGCCTAGGGCCGGCCCAGAACATTCTTACCTTCCCACGGCTGAGCCCAGGGAGGTCACAGATGTGTGGCTGGTGGGGCGAGGGCACTGGCGGAGCGTGAGGCCCTGGCTGGGCCGGGGTGAGGCGCTGACCGGCGGGCCCGCAGGCGTGTGGCTCACGGACCTGGTGCACGTGGCGGCCCATGAGATCGGGCACGCACTGGGCCTGATGCACTCACGGCACGGCCGGGCGCTCATGCACCTCAACGCCACGCTCCGGGGCTGGAAGGCGCTGTCACAGGATGAGCTGTGGGGGCTGCACCGGCTCTATGGTGAGTGCGGGGAGCAGGCAGACTGTGGGGCGGCGGGCAGGACTCTGGGGCCGGAGCCCTGAGGCCGGACACCCTCCTGCAGGCTGCCTGGACCGGTTGTTTGCGTGCACGTCCTGGGCACGGAGGGGCTTCTGCGATGCCCGCCAGAGGCTCATGAAGAGGCTGTGTCCTAACAGCTGTGACTTCTGCTACGGTGAGGTCGCTTCCCGGGACGACCGTCTGGTCTGGGCCTGCAGCCTTGACAGAGCCCTGACACGGCCCTCCCCCGCCAAGCAGAGTTCCCCTTCCCCACGGTGGCCACCACGCCACCGCCCCCCAGGACGAAGACCAGGCTTGTGCCTGAGGGCAGGAATGTGACCTTCCGTTGTGGCCGAAAGATTCTCCACAAGAAAGGCAAAGCCTAGTGAGTGAGGCTGCCCAAGCCCGGGGGAGGGGGCCGCGGGGCGCAGGGTGCACAGGTGGGCACCGTGTCTGCGACCCGGCTCCGCTCCCTGCAGCTGGTACAAGGACCAGGAGCCCCTGGAGTTCTCCTACCCTGGCTACCTGGCGCTGGGCGAGGCGCAGCTGAGCATCATCGCCAACGCCATCAACGAGGGCACCTACACGTGCGTGGTGCGCCGGCGGCAGCGCGTGCTCTCCACCTACTCCTGGCGCGTCCGTGTGCGGAGCTGAGCCCGAAGCAGATAAAGTGCTTTGTCCGAATCCGTGTTCTTCTTGGGGGGGTGGCTGGGCTCAGGCCTGCAGGCCCACCCTGGGGTGGGAGCCGGGTCCAAGACCCCACGTCCTTGGGGTGAGGACGAGCCCAGACAGACAGCCGGCTCCCTGCGGGCTCTGGGGAGGGGAGGGGAACGGAGGCCCCAGGGCGAGCACCACCCCAGGCGGCAGCTGGGTGGGTAGGGCCCAGGGTTTGAGTTGGCACAGGTGTGGGCCACGCCGCCAGCCAGGCCCTGTAACAGGGTGCGAGGCCCTGGACGGAGTTGGGGCTGGCGATGCCCCAAGGGACTAGGCGGCAGAGACCTCCGTGTGTCGGGCACACCTGAGACTCGCTGCCTTACTGGGCAGCGCCAGGCACCACCTCTCTGGACCTGCTGCCGGTGGGACCACCTATTTTACACAAACCCACCGGCAGCCCCACCTGGCCTACAGGCAGCTCTGCTCACAGCAACCACGGGGCACTGAAGCAGACGCCCGACGACAAGAAGGTATAAACCCCACAGCTCTGCCTGAAATCATGGTCATCCCTGCTGGGCCCAGCCCGTGTGGTCACTGGCCAAGCGTGTGTGGCTCAGTCAACTGTGGACACCCGGCCTCGCCTGGGCAGTGACACGTCTGAGAAAATGCAGCCCCCACGAGGAAACTGTGATTTAATTCTACAAATGTACAAGGAACAAGGTCAGAAACAAAGGTCGTAAACCAGAATGCAGCCCAGCAGCAGCCCAGCAGCCCCAAACTGAACCCCCGAACTGAACACGGGCCCACGCAACCCCGCGGGCAGAGCTGCCCCAGAGCTGCCCCCTGGCCTGGCTGGGTCTCTGGCTGGGTCCCCAGTCTCAGAACTTGAGGCTGAAGCCAGGGCCTGCGGCGGAGGCACCCTGGTTGGTGGTGGTGAGATGGAAGCCAGTCTCCTTCAGATCGTCGTCACCCTGGGAAGCAAGTGGCACCGTGGGGCCCCGCCCAGCCGGTCCCACCTCAAGGGCCCCCAGCCCTTCCCCGCCCGGCCGGAGCCTCACCAGCTGGCTGTAGCCCAGGCCCCCCTCGGGTGGCCGAGGGCTGGTGCCACGCTTCACCCTCTGCTGCTCGCTCTTGGCCGGCCACGTGGGGAACATGGAGGGATCGATGGGGAGGGGGGTCTCCCGGAAATACTCGTGCTTGAGGCCATCTTCTGCGTTGACCCTCCGCCCAGGGAAGTAGGTGAGGAACCTGGGAGAACGAGGATATGGGTGAACCCTGTGTGTGGGGAGAGGGCTGGAGACGGGAACCCGCCGCGCGTGCACGTACGCGGACATGCACACACGCACACGTACTTGTTCATGAGGTCGAAGCCCTGGTCTGAAAGCAGCGCCCCGAAGCGTTTGCGAAGGTTGTTGTAGGGGTGCTCGGTGAAGGTCATCTTCTTGACCGCAGGGAGCTCGTTGTAGCCAGGCCAGATTTTCTCACTGGGCGTCCCCAAGTCCTACAAGACAGACCCGCCCTCTCAAACTGGCCACAGCTGGCAGCCAGGGCAAGGTGACGCCCAAGTCAGCAGCGCCAGAGGGAGGCCGACTGAATAGACCCAGAGCACAGGGCTCGCCCAGCAGGCCCTGGACCCCAGACTCACCTTGAAAACTTTGTTGATCTGATCGATCTCCGACTTCCCCGGGAACAGGGGCTTCTGGGTCAGCAGCTCTCCGAAGATGCAGCCCACCGACCACATGTCCACGGCCGTGGAGTATTCCTGGGGGTCAGGGTGGCTCAGGCTGGGCAGGGCCGCCCAAGGCAGGTCCCCCACACCCTGCACTCACCTTGGCGCCGAGTAGCAGCTCTGGGGCACGGTACCACAGGGTCACGACGACTGGGGTGTAGGCCTTCAGAGGGGACCCGTACTCCCGCGCCAGCCCAAAGTCCCCCACCTGCAAGGACAGGGTCAGGTGGCAGGGGGCCCCCGAGCCGGGCCCCAAGCCCTGGAGCCCAGCTCACCTTGAGGATCCCAGCGTGGCTCAGCAGCAGGTTGGAGGTCTTGAGGTCACGGTGCAGGATCCAGTTGTCGTGAAGGTGCTTCACGCCACGCAGCAGCTGGATCATCAGGGTCTTCACCTCCCCTGCACGGGGACGGTCACTGTGTGGGCCTGCCCACCCGCCCCTCCCGGGCGGCCCGTGAGGCGCGGTGCACACGCTCCAGCCCCACCTGGCAGGAAGGGCTGCTTCATGGTCTCCATCAGGCTCTTGAGGTCATGCTCCACGTAGTTCATCACGATGTAGATCTTGTCCATGTTGCTGCCCACGACGATCTCCTGGGGGGACAGGCAGGTCCTCGCTCCCGTGCCTGCCCGAGCCGGCCCGCAGGGCGGCCACACTCCGGGGCGGGGGGCTGAGGCAAGGGCCCGGCCTTACCCTGACGGTGACAATGTTGGGGTGCTGGGCCTTGAGGATGGTGTTGATCTCCCTCAGCGACGTGATGGGAAACCCCTCCTTCTCCTTCTCCATCTTTAGCCGTTTCAGAGCCACGATTTCATCTGCAAAGAAGACTCGTGAGGCGGGCGCTGTGCAGCCAGGGTCTCAACCGGGACTCGTGTCTACCGGGCGGCGAGGGCGCCAGGAGCACAAGTCCAGCCGAGCTTGCGCCCGGCTCCAGAGCTCTCCTGCTGCCCCCGCCGCCCGGAGGCCCCTCCGGGAGCTCCCCGAGGGCTGGACTCCCGGTGCCTCCCTCAGGCCGGTGCCCAGCAGCTCCCAGCTCCGTGGGCCCGGGCCCAGGTGACTCTGGCAAACGGCGCCTCCTGGGCACCCGAGCCTGACCAGTGCCTCCGCTAGGCGGACTCTGAGCAAAAGCCCAGCCACGTGCCACGGATGCTGCCGCAGGAGCTCCCTTCCAGTCCCTGCAGAGCGGCGCCCCAGTTGTCACAGCAGAGCCTCGTGGTCAGGCCAGCTCAGCTTCTGGTGACACCGTGGCCTCATGCCCAGGTGTGCACTGGCCCCGAGTCAGAACCAGTATGGGAGGCCAGCATGTGGCTCCCGCTGTGCCTGCCTCCCTGACCCTCTGGGGGACCCAGCGATGCCCACCTGTCTTCTTGTCCTTTGCTCTGTACACGACCCCGTAAGTGCCCTCCTCGATCCTGTTCAGGCACTGGAACTCCTCCACGCTCCGACAGCCCTGAAGGAAGCGCCGGTGTGAGGCCGCCGCAGCGCGGGTGGTGCCCCCACGCCACACGGCGCAGTGAACCTGTGGGGCCCGAGTGCGCAGCAGAGCAGCACTGACTCTCCCCGCCCACTGTCTGAGCAGCTTCTCCCGGGCCAGAACGCACTCAGCATAAGGCCCACCCGGGAGGGTCTGAGGGTGGGTGACTGGTGCTCAGAACACCCACCCAGCAGAGGCGCTCAGTGACCCAGGGCCACCCAGGAAGGAGCTGAGACAGTCAGAGAAAACCCTCCACCCGGGGCACCCAGAGCAGGAGCTGAGCCTTTGGTGGTGCCCTAGGCACCCGAGGTCCCTGGCGCCTCCGGGTGTGCCCCCACCCCGGAAAATGCGCACCAACTGCAGCCGCCCTCCAGGCTGCACAGAGCTGGTGGGGGTCAGTGCTGTTGGCCAAGGTCAGCAGGGACTGAACAGCAGGCCACTGCTGGCGTCCCGCCTTCCACGTCGGGCTTCCTGACGGGGATCTGGGAGCCCTCCCCCCACCAACACTGCCCAGTGAAGGCAGACATGACACGGACACGTGGGAGGTAGGGGCCCTGTGTGTGGGGAGCAAGGCGAAGGCAGACCAGGGTTGGAAACACCTGACCTGCAGGGCGGGCAGGTACTTGGGCAGCTCTTGTTTGAGCTCGATGGGCGACAAGGCGGGGGAGTCAGGCACGAAGTCTCCTTCGGTCAGTGCGCTGCTCTGCGGGGTGCCCTCACCCACCTCTTCCTCCCCTTCTTCACTGTCCCCAGAGTCTCGGTCAAATCGCGACTCTGGAACTTCAAAAATTAAACTCAATTATGGAACCACGAACAAGCAAATGTCACAAACTCCCTTCTGCAGGGGTGGGCCAGGGGTGGGGGCGTCCCGAGTACATAAAGCCGCCACACAGGGATGACACCAGGGTGCTGCACGTGAGCTGTGTCCCACCCTAGACAGAGGGCACTGGGTCTGGGCCTGCCCGCTTGGCCGGGACTGCGAAGCACTGATGCCGAGCTGAGGAGGTGCGCCCAGAATGTCCCTTGGGCCCAGGGTACCATCTTCTGCTGGCTGGAGCCCTACAGAGAGGCCTGAGCAAACTCCCTCCCGCACCAAGGGCGGGACCCAGGCTGGCACTTCCCAGCCTTCGGCAGTGGCCCAGCCACCAGGGTGCTCAGGGTGGCACTGTCCACTCTAAGCAACGCCGGCCCCCGTGGGCAGAAGTGGTCAGCGGGGTGGTGGCAGGACAGCCAGGTGTCAGCTCAGCCTGGGAGTCAGCCAGACAGGAGTGCTGTGGCTTCTGGGACTTGGTATGCCTGGGAGATCGGTTAACAGGTCACCACCTTATTGTGCTCCCAACTTTAAACACTGTCCCCATGCTTAAGGAGAGAGGAAGAAAAGAAACCATTACGGGAGGTCTCTTACCAACTAAAGCGTGGTTTTCAGCCTCTGGCTCTTCATCCTCACTTATCTCCTCTTCGCTCACCTCCTCTGCAAGAGGCAGAAGTCCCTCAGACAGCTGAGCCAGCCCAGCGCCCGGAGAGCCTGCCACCTCCGGAGGGGCCAGGCCACAGTGGAAATAAGACCCGCTGCAGCTGCGGGAAGCAGGCGCTCTGAGCAGTCCATTATGGGACCTCCTGGGAGGCTAGGTCCCCACAGAGAGCATGGCACTTCCACCTGGGGGGTGTGGTTTCCAAGCCTCTGAAGGCACCACAAACAGGTATGTTTATAACGAAGGGGACGCACCGCACGCCTCACCTGCTGAGTGTCCAGAGGCATCTTCGGAGTTGCTACCTGTCTCCTCCTCTTCCTCCTCCTCCTCCTCCTCCTCCTCCTCTGAACCCGAGCCCGATTCCGCTGGAAGGAGAGAGCCCGAAGTGAGCTCCAGGCTCCGTGCTGCAAGGCAAGCAGGCCTGGCAGGAGAGGTGGATACCTGAGGAGGACTCGGCGGAACTGGTCTTCCTCTCGCTGTCACTGACGTCTTGTAAGTCAGACAGCAGGTCTCTCTCTTCCACCTTCTCTTCTTTTACTTATAAAACAAACCATCAGAGGTGAATGGGGGGAAATGGTTTAAAATAAACAAGATCGGAGGGCACATTCCTACAAACACAAGTTTATTTTGCACACATACCAGCTGTCCACACCGCACAAAAGTGCCTCACCTGGCTTCCGACTGTCTGCCAGCTCAAACCTCTCTCGGGGCGGCCGCAGCGGGCTGCGGCTCCAGTGGCTAGCCTTCCCTTTGTCGCTGTGGTCCTCCCGCGTGGTCCGGTGATGCGCGGACACTGGAACAACAGGGCCGCGCGGTGGGCCTCCCAGGGACACGCTGCACCCTGGCTGTACTGCCGGCGGAGTGAAAGAGTGCTCCACCAGAGTGAGGACACCCCACTCAGAAGACGTGAGCCACCCGAGGACCCAGGTGGACGTCCTGCCCAGGCCACACGGCCCCGGCCTCTCCCTGAGCCCCCAAACCCCGTGACTGCACCCCACCTTCCCTCCGGGCCTCGCGCTCCTTGCGCCGTTCCTCAGCCCTCCGCTCGCGCTCCTTCTGCTCCCGCTGCTCCTTTTGCTGCTCCCGCAGCTTCCGCTCGCGCTCACGCTTCCTCTCCAGCTGCTCCAGGCGGTCCCTGCAGCAGGCACAGGACGATGGTCCCCAGGGACTCAGGCTACACCTCATTAACTGCCTTCCCAGGCTGCTCTGCCCACTCAGGCTGTCAAGCGGCACATGCCACCACACCCTCCCTGCCAGAACAGCGCTTCTAGAGCCACGACAGAAATCAGCTGGGTGCAGACACTTCAGTGACGGACGTGTGTGGCTCACTGCGCACAGGGTGACTGAGGAGTGGACCTCAGTGTTCACCTTCACACCTATCAGGGTAAGCCCAGCACAGCTTCACAAAGCCAATGCTTTTTGAAAACAGGAGCATCAAGAAAGCCACTAACAAAACGGTGAAGACAGGAGGCGGCCTGCGCGTCGCGCGTGGTAGGCACCAGTGTCGAGCTATGTAACACGTCTCCGAGGTAAGGCAGGTGATGAAAGCCACAGCCCCGGGTTGAGACCCACATCCAAGGGGGTAAAAACAAAACCACGTGACCAACGGACAAAAGCACAACCAAGAGTGTGGGGTCCCAGGCAGCGGTTGTCAATTCCTAGGAGTCGTCAATTCCTAGGAGTCGTCAATTCCTAGGAGTCGTCAATTCCTAGGAGTCCACAACTCCTTCCAAAGAAGCACCACCTTGTAACTTCATACAAAAGCCAACAAGCGGGAGGTCCAGTTTCCTGAAATTTACAAAACTGTGCAAGCAACACAAGTCAGCTTTAAAAACATTTCCATCACTGCACGCCTTGTTGGAGCAGAGGTTAGGTCAATCGCCTCTGAAGGACTCAGGCCACATACCCCTGGGTTCACAGCCAATGTGAACAACTCAGTGTAAGCAAAAGTGCTTCTTCCTGCCTTTTTACCTTCATTCCTACCTGCACCTTTCCTTTATAAAGGACAAAAACCTTCCCATCAAATCCCTCATGTCCACCTGCATGCTGTCTGCGCCCACCCCAGGTCTGCTGCCTATTTCGACACTTTTCTCTGCTGGCCTGCCTTCAGCTCTCTGCTAGCTTCACTGGGCAGATGGGTAGGTCACTGACTGGACTTCCTTTTCTGAAACAGACTGATCTGAACATTTCATTCTTCAGCACGGCTTTAGCTGTTCCCTAAGTTTTGACACTGTTAAGTGTTCTCATTTAGTTCAAAGTATTTTCTCGTATAACTTTTTATTTTGGGGTCAATGGTTATTCTGAAATGGACTGTTCAATTTCCAAACATTTGAGGATTTTCCCAGATTTTATTGAAGGAACGCTGCCATCATGACGCATAACTTTGTTTTCTGAAAGGAAAGACACAGGTAGGCAGGTAAGCAGGCAGCCAGGCAGGCAGAGGGAGAGAGGCATCATCTTTTTATTTAGTTGCATGTCTTGGCTGTACTCCCTGGCCCAGGACGTGAATCTAGGTCCTTGGGATGTGAGTGGACTGCGCTTTGCCAAAGGCAACTGACAAAACCACAACTCCACAAGGGCGCACCACATTATAGATTCACAGCGCCAGTGCAGATTGACACCAGACTGCTTTTGTTGGTGACTTCTACTTCTGTGGCGCGACAGATACCTTCAATTTTCAATTCTCTTAAGTCTAGCACACGACCACGTGCTGGGGTGGAGTGGTGTAGGTCTGTTTATACACAGTGGGTGACTGAGTGCGTCCACCTTCTGTCTTTGTTGACTTTCTCTTAACAACTAGAACAGGTACTAAAATTGCCAAACTGTAACTGATTAGGTGTCTTATCCGGTCCATTTCTGCTTCATTTATCTTTAGATTCTGCTGTTAAGTACACAGGTACTTGAAATTATCCTATCTTCCTCCTGTTTACCTTTCTGTCACATGCATCCTCCACGTTCACGTCGGTTTCGTGATGTTTCTCCAGCAACTCACGGTCTCTTAGGTTTGCCGTCTGCACACCCTTTTTCCATCCTTTTGCTTGCAACCTGTTTTTGACTTTGACCCTCAGATGTTGTGCTGACAAACAGCAGACTGAGATCTTGCTTTTCTCTACACTCATCTGTCCCTCATTTGGGACAGAGACCACTTCATCTTTAATTATAAATATGAATGGCTTTATGGCCCTCTCCCCTACCCTTTGTGGTCTATTTTGTTCCTGTTTCTGTTCTTGTTTTAAATAAGGATTTCTAGTATACCATTTCAATCCTGTTTTCACTAAATTCTTATCTTAAAGTCATGTTCTCAGTGGAATTGCAGTATTTATCTGATTAGATTGCACATTTATCCTGATAAAACAGAAAACTCCGTTCCAATACAGCTGAGCCTCCTGCCTCCGCGCTCCTCCTGTGCTAACTGCACACATTATGTGCTACCTGGCGTTTGATTACTTTACAGTTTTTGTAGAAGTTAGCTGTGAGAAGAACCACATTTACACGTTCCTTGTTAACCTACATTTGTGCCGTATTTCCAGTGCTTATCTTTTCTTCCTGAGGATGTGTATTGGTGTCATTCCCATTTGGCCCAGAGCTTGACTGTATTTTTCATTCTCTCTCTTTTTACTTTTTAAGAGGAAGGTAGGTAGGTAGGAAAAGAGCGAGAGGAGGCAGCGTTTTTTTTTTGGGTGCTCCCCCAGGGGCCCCCATCACACACCCCGTAGGCTTTTATATGGTCTCCCCAGCTGCTTATGTCCAAGCCACCAGGGCATGGCTTTGTTTTCAACTTCTGGAGAATGTTCTGCTGGATCCGAGTATCTGTTAGCAGTAACGCAAGCACGTGACCCTACTGCTCCTGGTGAGACAGCAGCACCAACGGCACTAGAGCCCCTTCCTGTGACATGTCTGCCTCTTGCTGCCTGCTGAGACAGGCCTTTCACCAGTTTGACTACGATGTGACTTCGTATGCATCCTGTTTGGAGGTCAGTGCACTTCTTGGATATGTAGAGAAGGGTTTTTCATTAAAATTGGGACGTTTTTACCCAGTGTTTAAGTCGTTCAGCCCCAGCCCTTCTTTCCCGGGGTTGCCATCACACGGACACCATCCACTAACAATGTACGAAGGTCCACTAATCTTCCAAGCTCTGTTCATTTCTCTTCAACCTGGCTCCTCTCTGCTCTTCGGGCAGATACCGCCTACTGCTCCATCTTCAAGTTCCAAGTCTTCGCTCAACCCAACATCTGCAACGTCTGTGTTGACGCTTATCTGCCCTAACACAGTCATTTTTCTTTGTATGCCTGAAAACTTTCTGTAGAAAAGGAGACCTTTTAGATGAACACAGCACAGTGACTCTGGATTCTAGCTTCAACCCTCATTGCTGCTGTTTGTTGCTAAGTCGATGAAGGCGGTCTCCCTCAAGCGCGGCCACAGCCCTTTTCTCACGTGCTTGCTTTCACACTTGGCTTCCTCGCCTGCACGGCAGGGCGAGCACGGCACCGGCTGGCCAGCCAGCCATGACTTCACAACAGTGAGGAACCTCAGCAGGGTGACCTGCCACCACTGGCCTCAGGACTTCCCGAAGGACCCAGCCTTTCCCACACCCGTCACGAGAACAAAGGCTCCACTGCACTTTCTCTACACATGCAGTTCTTCCGGCCCTGGCTACTGAGTGTCAGCACCATTACCTTCTGCTTCTTTTCCAAGCAGGTCAGCACCCACACTGTCTGGATAGATGCGGGGCCGGCTCAACCAATCACACCCGACCCCTTGGACACTCTGCCCTTTCCCTGGGCATGGGCGGGCTCCAGAGAAGCCGTCTCCTAGGAATCTGAGCTTTTCCTCCAAGCCCATGATCAGCTAACAGGTCTCAGAAGTGTGCTTCTCCTTACTGTGTCTTCCTTTCTCCATTACTGTGTGTCTGGCTCAAACCTTCATTCTTGTGTCTGAATCTCCATGACAAGACTCTAGTGCCCTCTCCCAACACACCCCTTCCTTCAGTCTGGACCTGACAGCCTCCTCTGCCTAAAGGAAGTCAACACAAATATGTTTCCTTCGTTATCTCCGCTTACTCAACCCACACCCACGTTTGCCTTCAAGAACAAGATACAGGACATTTTCAGGGTTAACATCACCCAACATCTACAGCACCATGACTCAATTCGCTGCACCAAATGTTTTGTATGATCCGTTCTCCCTGGGTGTGAAATGACCCTCTCATTGTTCTGAAAGCGGTCAAATAACCAAGCTCTCACCTCTCTCTCCGGGAGTGCTCTCTTGCCATCTCCCGCCTTTTCTGCCTTTCCCACTCCCGGCGGGCTTTATCTTGCTCTTCTCGATGCCGCTTCCGACGTTCGTGTTCCCTTTCTTTCTCTTTCACTCTTGCATGCTTCCCTAGTGAGAAATAACAAGTTTCATTCAAAGAAACTCAAGTTCCAAAAACCTAGCCTGAAAATACTCAGTGAAGAAAACATTTAATGACTTGGAGACAATGATTACACAGAAACTCTATGCAGTAAGCTTCTGATCAAGAAAAAAAGTGATGATGTAATTACCCCTGGAAAGAACTGATTTTCACCTTCGCTCCTTATCTTCTGTAGGACTAGGTAAGTTTAGCTCCTTTCAGTGGGTCTCCCCATCATGTTATAAACCACACCAACAAGTTCATGTACCCTCGAGAACAAGATACAGGACAGCCTGTCCCCTTATAACCACCTCTTCTAGGAGCCCTCGTTCGGGCTTCATCAAGCACACACTCTCCAGCTAAAGCAGCTCAGCACAGGTAAGTGAGCGTCCCTACACTGTTAACATGACTGTGTGCGAACAAGCGGTGCCTAAGAGCAATGAGGAGAAACAAGAGAAAACCGACAGTCATTTACAACGATCCAGAGTAAATGTGCGCTTCCGAGTTAACTCCGCGCTTTCTCTTCTCTGCAAAGTCATTCTCTGCAGACTTAAAGGCAGTGGATGATGAAACGGGAGACAAATCACACTTGAACATGATACAAAAGAAAACAAATAAGTCTGTACCCCCTTCTGCTGAATGACTACGATGCCTACGTTTCTCTTTTCTCTTTTCATCTTTCCTGTGATGAGCTTTTTCCTTCCGAGACATTTGCTGAGGTGGTTTGATAGCCAAAGAATCGTCTTCCTCTCCTCTGAAATGACACAACAGTACAATATCACGCTTGAGAAAGCAATGTGAGGAGCATCGGGTATCTGGAGCTTCTCCAAGCAGAAAAACACAAGGCTCAGAATACAAACAAAGTTGAATCTCAACTAGTGCTTAAAAATTGTTAAATTATGAAACTTCAGCAAAAATTGTACATTACAGATTTACAAACAAAGCATGAGAGGTCAATGTGGTTTGTGGCATAAAAATGCCTGAGGAAAACTGGGGGTGATGTACATATTCACTGTCATGAGATTGGTTGGATTCATGGGCACAGAGTTTAGCCAATAATTTTTTAAATGTGCAGTTCATTTTGTCATCTACACCTCAACACACCTGTTAAAAAAGCTCTCACAATTATAACCTTAATGGTTTCAAAAGGTCATTTAACAGTACCTTCGACTGACTATGACAAAAATTTTGGGAGAAGTCACACCCAAAGCTTTTAAGAACAGTCGTTCTACCTTAATTTCTGGCTGAGTTGCCTTGATTATCTGATGGCTACAAGAAGGAAAGCAGCAAAGATACAGCCTGCCGCAGGGAGATATTTGACAGGCGCAGACCTCGGCAGGACCAATGCGGCTGCGAGGTCTTGTTCAGGCATCTTCCAGCTTCTACTCGGTTCATTTGCACAAAACCTTAGACAGTGATTTTACTAATCGCCACAAATATTGTTTCAGAAATATTTTTAAATAGAAGAAAAAAGGCAGAGAAGAAAGAATCATTTTGAAACCGGAAAGAAAGAAAAGGAAAAAGGAACGTCTTTATTTATTTAGGTGTTCTTTTTCTTTTTGACTTTTCACCCTGGTCCCAGGTCACAAACACAGGTCCTTGGGCTCCATGTGGTTTGCATACCAGCACCTCAGCCGCCTGACCTCCAATGGCATATCTCACAGTTTTTTTTCTTTCTTTTCCTTAACAGAAAGGTGCAGGTAGGACAGAAGGGGAGCAGAGGTAGGCAGGGAGGAAGAGAAAGGAAAAAGAGGAACTTTATTTATTTTGTTTAGTTGTTCATCTTGGTTGTTCCTGCTGGTCCTGAGAAGCAAACCCAGGCCCTTGGGATGTATGTGGACTATGCCCAACCCCTAATCCACCAGGGCACATCCCAACATACAGCTTTTAAAACATACTATGCAAATGGTGCTGATTTGAATGAAAAATAATTGCACAAGCTTGTTCGGTCTTTCCCTAAGAGAGTGAGGTGAGAGTCCAAGTCCATGGTGAGGCAAACCCAAAGTCATGGCGACTAACTTTTTCAAAGTAACACCAAGAAGGCCAGTCAGCATCACAGCTATGCAGTGTGCACCAGCCTGCTTCTGCGGGTAGGAGCATCTGCAGCGAGGTTGCTTTCTCTCACCTGTCTTCCATGGAGTCCTCTCTTCTGTATGGCGAATTTCTTATTGTTATCTCCATGCGGTGGTCCCTCAGCTCCCCCTCCTCAAGGGAATCTCGCTTGGAATCCCGGTCATCAGACTAAGATGCAAGGAGAAAGTCATTTCCCTCGTAAATAAGAGTACTTCCAGTGATACTCAAACCTTGCCAATACACGAATACAAACTTCAACATACACTTTGAAAGGATCAATGTTATATAACATTTTCATTCAAAGATCATGACATTAACATTAAAACTCCACAGCCCAGAACCTTAGAGGAGAAACTCTCAACCAGCATATAGGACAAGGGACACATTTCAGTCTGTGCCAGGTATGTTAGTTGCTTATGGAGCCACGGCGGAACGTGAAAGCCTTTTCCATGGCAGACACTACGCTGACAGTGCTCAGAGAACTTGAACAAGGTCTGTCACTAACCTTGTCCAGAGCTGCTTTTGCCAGTGCCCTTATCTGATCACTAAAGTTTTCTGAGTATGTTATGACGCAAATCAGGAAGGATGGAGAACTATGTTAATTTAAAGGCAACTTCCTACTACATGAAGTTACTGAGGATGGTGCTGTGAATGTACTAATAATGACATGAAAAAAATTAGTCCAATTGCACTAACGATTTTAGGTCCAAAAGACTTTATTCCGCAGGTAGACAGTCATCTACACACAGCTTTAGTATGTTATCAACCTGTCCTCAGCGCGAACTGACACCGGGATTGTGTTTAAGTTTAGAATAGATTCGGGCTCACCTGTGACATTTGGAAGTACAAAAGAACTTCACCGAAGAAGCGTTGTTCTAATGGAAAAACGAGGGCAAAGAAATTAAAACTCCTTTAAGAAAACCACTTACTTAAAAAACATGGCTTACATTTTTTAAGCGTTTTATCTCTGCCTTCTCCTCTTGTTCCTTCCGTCGTTTCTTCTCCTGAAGAATTTCATCTAAAGTTTTCACTTTCCAAGAGTCCTTTTCATCACCCATTTGAGTGGAAACGCTGCAAGAAGAGCACGGGTTCCAGCTCCGCCCGGGCCCCGCGCCCCGCGCCCCCGACGCCCCGACGCCCCCGACGCCGCGTCGCCGCCGCCCTCGGGACGCGCGCGGCTGAGCGGCCCCCCGACGGCGGCGGGCGGCGAGTGGCGCCCGCCGTCAAGGCCCCGAGACGGCCCAAGCTCCCCGTTCCCGGGCTTCGCCGCCACACCGGCCCGGCACCGCCTCGACCCCGATTCCGCGCGGCCCGCACCGGGGGCGCCGGCCGCCGCGCTCACCCCTGCGCCGCCACCGCCGCCGGTCCCAGAGCCTGAGGAGAAACTGCGCCCGGCGCGCGCCCGCAGTGACGTACTTCCCGCGTCGGCGCGGCATGATGACGCGCGGGAGGCCCCGCCCACGGGCGCGTCGCCGTCACTTCCGGCCGCCGCCGCCGTTGGTGGGGGGTGGAGGTCGCGCGCGCGCGTGCGCACTTGTTGCTGGGCCCGCGTCGTGTCTGAGTCCCGGGAAACAGCACCGGTCATTGGCCCGTCGCGACATCACCACACACTGGCCGGGTCCCACGCGAGACCCGCAGGCGCGACACAAGCGCGGCCCAGGCCCGCCTGACTGGCCGCTGGCGGCGGTGACCGCCCCCCAGCCCGAGCCACAGCGAAGGGGAGGAAGCACATTTTCACGTTTATTTTGCGGAGACAGTCACGCTGCTGCCGTGATGCAGACCCCGAGGACCCTGACGCAGGACGCAGTGGCCGCAGCACGTCACGGCGCCACCGCCGCGAAGTCCGGACCGCTCACCCCAGCGCTGGAGTCGGGACGGAGACCGCGGGCATTCGCACCTGCGGGTCGCAGTCTCGCTCGACTGCCCGCGCGTGTCCGCCGCCGGTGGGCTGAAGCCACCTCCTTCCTCAGGCGGGACTCGGCCAGCGAGGCCAGTTTCCAAGTCCGCGTGGACATTTGGGCGTGGAGCCAGCGGTCACCGTCCTCAGGAAAACGAAGAAAGGGCTCAGGGGACAGCGGAGTCCAAGGTCTCTCGGCCGAGCGGCAGGGAGCCAGCACGACAGTGGAGTGTGCGGGGCTCCTGAGCCGGGGCAGGGAAACAGGCAGACGCCCTCCTGGGGGTCAGGCCATCCGCGTCTATAGACTAAGAAAGGGAAGACGCCCCACACCATCAGTACTCGGGACCAGTGAAGTTGTCAGTGCAGGGCGGCCGCAGACAGGGCTTCCGTCTGCACTGATGCGCCTGACGTCTCCAGCTGGGGCAACGGGAAATACTCTCAGGGCCTGGGAGCGCTTCACCTGGACACGCAGGAAGCCTCTCGTCCAGACTGGCACAGGAGCACATCTCTGTAGGAAAAGCCACAGGTTTGGGGCAAGGGACCTCAGACCAGGCGGCACACGTCTGGATCTGGCTGTAGCCGCCGAGTTCAGTTTTTCTGATTGTTTGTTCTTCACAAATTGGAGACACTTGTGTCGTGGACTCTTGGCGTTCTGCGTTGTAGTGCTGATGTGCAGAAAGCTGTGATACTGGAAACGGCTCTTTCTGCCACAGTAGAGGGTTTCCTTGAAAACCAGAGCCACACGTGGCTAAGGATCCCCAGTGAGTAGGCAGGTAACCCAGCTAAGAAGTCTGGTTCAGGTGTGTTACAAAGGCACGGACATAGCCCACGGGCGCAGATGACCCCACGTGAGAAATGACACTCAGTGTCAACACTGTACGAGCTCATCTGTGACAGCTCAATGAGAACAGAGTATAAAAGTGGCCAGTCGACCACAGTTCCGCCAGAGCGAAGGGCTGTCATCGGGAGAAGTCAGAAAGGAGGACACCCAGGGCGGAGCAGGGGCGGGGTGCTGTTGAGGCATCTGTTCTGGGCTCTGCTCACTCGGGGAAAAAGCCTCACAAGCAATTTTGCGGGCAAATGCCCCATTTAGTAATACTTTAGAAAAATGCTTGTTTCTGGTCCAAAAATTTAGAAAACCTAAAACAGCTGCTGAGAGGGAGATGGGGCTATCATGCTGTCAGGGACAAAACCTCCCCCCACAACTGGGAAACTGCATCCAGAGGGCGGGAAGGACTGGCGCAGGCGCCTGGCCCAGGAGGGCCAGTGCTTTCACGTGCTCGGGGCGAGGCCGCACCCACCGCCCAGCTGTGCCCCGTGGACTCTTGTAGTTTGTCACAGATCTCCACGCACACCCGCTCCGTCTGGACACAGGCAGCCTGCTGCTCATGACAAAAGCTCTTTGTGGCACCCACTGGCGGAGTAGCAGTTAGGTCACTCACCTCCAGAGGAGCAGGTCCCATACCCCTGGGTTCAAGTCCTGGGTCCAGAGGGGAAGCAACCAGTGTGAACAACTAAATAAAAAAGATGCTGCTTCCTCCTCTCTTCCTGCCTGTCTACTTGCCTTCATTCCTGCCTGTACCTTTCCTTTAAAAAAAAAAAAAAAAAAAAAAAAAAAA